>CM062818.1:1846104769-1846347269 GCA_031772625.1 Pinus tabuliformis | reverse complement strand
CGCAGAGCCGTAATGAGCCGCAGGGCAATGATATTTAGAAATGTATTGAGCCGCAGAGCAATGATATTTAGAATTGTATTGAGCCGCAGAGACCCAGAGACCACCGAGCGGTGAGCCGCAGAGATCACCGAGCTGCAGAGCCGTAGTAGCATGAATGAATTTGTGCTCTAAAATTAATTAACAATCATTCAATAACAAATTTTCAAATTGCAAGCTAATCTTATTAGTCATTTCTTTAAGGACCAATATTAATCTATTTTAATCACAAATCTAAGAAGAGTTTAGAGTAACATAATTTTTTCTTATGTAAACTTTTTGAAAATGCAAAATTTCAAAAAACAAGTTTGTATCTCAAAAGATAAAATTGACAAAATATTGTACTTCATAAGTAAAATATTTACATGTCATATTAAGTAAAATATTTCAATGCCAACTAATATCTACAATGAAAAGAAATAAATTTTCACGGTTAAACAATTTTAATCATTTCAAGTAATGTTACTATTTTATATTTGGGGTATACTTTTTTTTTTGTCAATTTTATCTTTTGAGATACAAACTTGTTTTTTGAAATTTTGCATTTTCAAAAAGTTTACATAAGAAAAAATTATATTACTCTAAACTCTTCTTAGATTTGTGATTAAAATAGATTAATATTGGTCCTTAAAGAAATGACTAATAAGATTAGCTTGCAATTTGAAAATTTGTTATTGAAATATTGTTAATTAATTTTAGAGCACAAATTCATTCATGCTACTTTACCTAATTCTACACTAATCCTACACTGAAAACTTAAGACACACCAAACTCATATCTGAGCTAATTTTATGCATCTGTATTTGAAATCTAAATCAATCTCTCATAGAACACTCCTTCAAATCATTAACATCTAAACCACCCTTAATTAATAAATTTATGGCAGACACATAATTGATCTCGTGGAGATTTGTGGCATAAGAGGGTCAAACCTTGTACTCCTCATCTATAAGGTGATGCATATTCCTCTCGAGAGTCAAGGTCTCATAAGTGAGCCTCGTGATCCAATATCAAATTTCCAAACTTCTCATATACTTTGTCCATGTTAAATTTGACACTAGCAGAAACCTGTGGCAATTTACAAATATATGTATGTTCAAATACTGATAAAGTAGACAGGGAAGTAATTTGTTGCCACAATTATAGGAAAATACATTGTTATATATGATATATAAGTATTTTTTATTAACTGAAGAAGATGTAGCATTTAGAACTTGTAGGCCACATTCTTCTAGCGTAAGCAGAAGATTGGAGTAGACAATATGATCTTCGAACACATTAAGAGACATCTTAACTTCAAAATGGATGGAATTTATTTGCAACATGGCGAAGACATAGGAAAATATGTTGTTATATATTTTCTTATATATAAATGAGTGTTATAAATAATAATGAGGATCTTATCATGGAGGAACTTATTAGAATTGGAATAATCTCAAATCAATAGGAAATTGGTGGGTGGGGAGCCATGTGTTGGGAATCACGATTTCTGTTAGACCAAAACCCATAGGTGTTTATCAACAATCGCATCACCGGAGACAAGGATCCATGAGAGATGATCAGTACATGTCATGAAACACGTGGAAATCAATTGCTTATCCAATTTCCAACAATTTCCCCCCAAATGCAAGCTGGGTGTGTATCCAACTCGTGACCTACGCTCTGATACCACTTGTTGGGAATCTCGATTGTCGTTAGACCAAAAATTGTAGGCCTTAGTCAATGATCACATCGCTAGAGATAAGGATCCACGAGAGGTGGTTAGTCCATGTCGTGAAACACATGGGGAGTGTTGGCTTATCCAATGTCCAACACCATGTGGCACGAATATATTTTTTTAAATTTATTAAAAGTAATGGACAATTTTTCTAAATAAAACTTTCTTATATATAAATGAATTTTATAAATAATAATGAGAAACCTATTAGAATTCGAATAATCTCAACATGGAGGAACTTATTAGAATTGGAATAATCTTAAATCCCCTGGAAATTGGTTGGTGGGAAGCCACGTGACATGAATCTAATTTTTAAAATTTATTAAAAGTAATGGACCATTTTGCTAAATAAAATTTTCTTATATATAAATGAATGTTATAAATAACATTGACGAATTTATTAATTGGAATAATCTCAACATGGAGGAATTTATTAGAATTGGAATAATCTCAAATCCCTAGGAAATTGGTGGGTGGGGAGCCACGTGGCATGAATATAATTTTTTAAATTTATTAAAAGTAATGGACCATTTTTCTAAATAAAATTTTCTTATTTTTTTCCACTGGAAAAATCCGTAATTTTCATTAATATGAAAAATTTACATGTGTAGATGCATTGAAGCATATGCCATAGTCATTTTGTACATCTGTGCTTTTTGCAATAAGATCGGTATGAGTTGCTGTATAGATTTACCACGCAGGGTATTCTGTTTTGAGCAGATCACAGTGTGCCTTTCCGGCATCTATCTAGCTGAAAAAACAAAAATTACAGGTTGTCAATATATATACTGTTGTCATAATCATGCGAATTCATTTATACTGTTAGATGACCCGTAGTTGGATATCCCGGGTCTATGTATGGACGGTGGTAAAAATTTTGTTCCTGATGATCTTGGACCTCAGTGATCTCCCAGATGCCTTTGTCCATCATCGCGGCCTCCTTGGATAATTTATCAGCGCCTTTGTTATGTTCCCTGTAGATGTGAGAAACAGTGATATTGTTAAATGCCGCTTTGAGATCGAGAACTTCATTCAAAATAATGTTGAGTGTGTGTATGTGACATGTGGATATGCCATTGAACCAATTTATGATGATCTTAGAATCCCCGAATATGTTGATACTAGTACAATGGTGACTCAGTGCAAAATGAAGTAAGTGGCGCAGTGTGATTAGTTCCGCATAGTTGTTGGTTCCAGCACCCAGTCCAGCCTTAATTTTGAATAGGTGATGCTCTGATATATGGATAATGATGCCTCCCCCACAGCTCTGCATGTTTGCGGCTCCGTCGAAGTAGGCCCAAGGTGTGCCTTGATCGATGTGAGGGGGAGGAGTAGGATGTCGAGATTTTGGAGGGGGCGGGTCCGGAAGCTCTCTTAGGGCAGTGATGATACCTGCCTCAATCAATGGCCAGTGAATCGGCTTGTCCTCAAAAATTAATCGATTTCTTGATTTCCATATGGACCAGTTAACAATTATGGGCAGATTGATATTCTTTGAACCTTTATGTCTCCTTTCCCATTCGGTCTAGGCACTAATGAGGTCAGTTCCGTTCCATTCACCAGTGTAATTTGTGAAGTTCTTAAGATTTTTCCATAAATTCAGAGTGGTACGGCATCTCAAGAATATATGCTCTGTTGTTTCTGAGGCCTCTTTGCATAGAACACACCAGGTAGGTCCATACTGTGCCCTGTGCATAAGATGTTCTCCTGTGGGTATTTTATTTCTCAAGATGCACCAGGTGAAGAGCTTGGAGCGTGGCGAAGTGGAAATAAAATAAAATTTTATTATAAATAAATGAATGTTATAAATAATAATTAGGAACTCATTAGAATTGGGAGGAACTTATTAGAATTGGAATAATCTCAAATCCCCAGGAAATTGGTGGGTAGGGAGCCACTTGGTATGAATCTAATTTTATAATTTTTAAAACTAATGGACAATTTTGCTAAATAAAATTTTCTTGTATATAAATGAATTTATAACTAATAATGAGGAAATTATTAGAATTGGAATAATATCAATGTGGAGGAACTTATTAGAATTGGGATAATCTCAAATCCCTAGGTAATTGGTGGGTGGGGAGCCACTTGACACCAATGTAATTTTTTTAATTTATTAAAATTAATGGACCATTTTTCTAAATAAATTTTTCTTATATATAAATCAGTTTTATAAATAATATTGAGAGGCTTATTAGAATTGGAATAATCCCAAATCTGTAGGAAATTGGTGGGTGGGGAGCCAAGTGGCTCGAATCTAATTTTTTAAATTTATTAAAAGTCATTGCAACATAACAAACACTGTTGCGAACAACCCTACATAAAAAATGGATAATAATAAGATGTAAAGAAATATACTTATTGGGAGTTACTTCCCACTTATGTATTTTTCCTCAGCACTTATGTAGGAATAAACCATAAATGTGTAGACTTACTAGTGGTTACTACCCTCCAAAATTTATTCAATTTTTTGTACTTTAGCAAACAATTAATTTATCCACTTCACATACCAATTTATAGTTCTTTCATAAAGAATACCATAAGATTCATTTTTCCTCTTGACGATTATTACTTTAGCATTGAACAATAGAGGTTATAATTTTTATGTAATTTTTCGCAGTTTTCCTGAAACATAATTTCTAACTTGAACAGTAAAGACTAAACTTCCTTACACTTGTTAGAGAAAACAAAGGATTGTCACATCTAAAAAGAAAAGGATTATCACATCTATACAATAATAATTACATACTCTTCAATAACCAACAAGTTTTTAATCCACCATAACTTTAGAAATTTTAATATTTAAAAAATAACCAAAAAAAAAAAAAAATTAGTTATTGATTACTTTATTTAAAATAATTTTCTGTTGTATATATCTATATATATATATAGAGAGAGAGAGAGAGAGAGAGAGATATTCGTACTACTACTATATTAATTAAATGGATGGTAAGTTTTGATAGGTATTAATCTATGATAAGCTTAAAAACATTTACACCAAGAGAAATCTCACATTGCTTGATTTAAAAAAAAACATAAAAATTAAGTACATTGTAATTTTATTTTAAATTATTTTTATTATTTTTAATAAAAGAATATACAAGTTAAACAAGATTTTTAATCATGAAGATTCACCTCCACTTTACCATGGAAATTCTTAACTTTTAAATAGATTTAGTTATAATATGTGGCCAATAACATGAGTTACGAATACCACATATCCAACATGACACATTGATATGACCTTTTGTTTAATTAATTAATTAATTTGAGATAAATTAATTAAAAGAGCATAACTAGTTTAAAGATATATCTTAACCCATTAAAAATATTTTAGCATATTCCATAGAAGTTAAATGTCTACCATCCATCCACATTTAAATCCCAAAGACATGTCGAACTTAGTACCTTAAGAAATCTTAAAAAATATTATGTTGAACTTAAATACCTTAAAGAATATTATTATAATAACCTCATGTAGTTTTCTTAACAAATATTATTAAAATTTTCACATAATTATTATGAAATTTATGTTCAATAAAATAAATTATATTTTATTATTAAATATTTTTAATAATTTAAGAAAAATATGTAAATAACACATTAAATTATTTAACATTTTCTTTTTACAATTATAATATTTATTTTTAATTATGGGAGAAATTTAATAATTTAAAAGTTAATTGTAAATAAAATACTGATTTATTAAACCATGTGATATTTTACTATTTTACAAGTACATTATTTAAAATTTGATTAAAAGTTTAAATTATAATAATACATTTTTAAATATTTTGCAAGTACATTATTTAAAATTGGATTAAAAGTTTAAATTATAATATTGCATTTTTAAAATCCCTTTTGTTTTTTCTGTAAATCAAAGGTTTATATTTATAGTTAGGAGTCCAAAAATCGATTAGCCTCATTCTTACTAGATTTATTGTCTAACCCATGCATACCTAGGTACATCACAAACTTACTAAAAGACAAAGTTTTACATACATCAACTAACAAAAAATGCCAAAACACTTATAAAACTAGTAGAAAGCCAACTAACAATAAACTTCATCATGATTTACCTAGACATGATGCTCCAAATCCAAGCAAGGAAACTTGAATTCATACTACACATGAGCTTCCATGTTAGGCATATGAGAATACAACCACTCTAACTGCTCTTGGGCGCGTCTCTGCTCCCTCCACAAGTTGATTATTCTTTTGTGCTTCGTCCAAACCTTCCTTTGAAAATGAATCATAACATCTAGTAACTCTTGGTGCTCATCCTACTAAGCTCGATCTAATTGTTCAACCAAATAACATAATTGGCGCTACTAACCCCTTCTAGGGAGAAGGTTGTCCCCTCAAAGTGAGATGCCAATGGCATTAACAAGGAAATTGTCTCACCTTGGCTTTACTCTTATGGTTATAGACAACCAGGCTCCTCCCTCACTTCAATTCCTCTGCATCACGAACCATGCTACAAATTTGTTTCTCGAACTTGCCACACCTTGTTGAAACTTGCACTAACAATTCTACCACACTAGTGAGATGTAACCTGTAGAGTTTGGATACTCCAATTTCCATTATCTGAAGATCCCTTGGAAAACCCCTCCAGTTACAAACAAGAATACCTCTAAACCAACTCCTCACCACTACTCAGTCCATCACTCGAGACCCAATTCCGCCACTAACCATTATACAGTGTTAACTCCCACAACACCCATAAATTTTAAAGATGGATGATTAATCCAAGGTGATGACCCTGATAAATATCCACCAGAAACTCTAAACTCTAACTAGGTACTTGGACCAACACGAATTCCAATAATTCAAGGCACCAACCCAATAGATATACATGAAATGAATCACAACACCCTAGTACTAATCAAGAGAAAGTCCAATGTTGAGCTTTTAAATTTATACCTTTCATATATAACCCATAAAATTGTCCTATGTGATCCTCTAGACATAATGAATGCAATGATGGCATGAAATTTTGTAAGGGAGAATATAAATTTCACCTCAAACCCAACAATCAATTCAAATTTACTATTAATATGTTGATCCATGGAATTTTGAATGCAATCTAAACACTAGAAACTTTGTTTCCCCTATGGGTTAAGACTACAAGCAATCCTTGGAGGCTTCCACGAGATCTCCATAGCACAAATAGGCTACCATGTTCACAAACACCTCATCATTTGACTTGCAGTTCCTTTACACTAATCTACATTCCAACAACATCTCTTCATTGTAGGGATTAATGCACATCTATTAGACAAAAAAAAACTCTCATATTTCACAGAACCTAAGCCAAACGGAATCAAAGGACCTACAATTGTTCATATATGCATGCAAAGACATCATTTTAATATAGGGATTAACAAAACAACATAGAAGGATTACCTGTTAGTATTTCGCACAAATATACTAGAGTTTCAGTGTGACAAAGAAATGATCCTCAGTCAGCTCCGAGACCAAGACCTGCATATAGGAAAGACACAAAGTGACCTTCATAACATATGAAAATTTAACTATCAAGTACATCAAAATATAACAACAAATAGAGTTTCCATGCATCAATGACAAACATCAGTCTCTCCATTGAACCAACATATATAAAAAGAAGGTATCAATATCATCACATAGATAAAATAGGAGGAAATATATATTATCATATGTGAGAAGAATGATTACAGACATGATTATTGTATCAAATCTTCCCTTAGCTCCTAGCTCCTCTCTCTCTCTCTCAACAGCGTCTCGACAGCATAACAGTGCACTAATTTTGATCCCAATTACTGTGGCCAAGCCTCTAATATATAGGTGACAGGAGGCTCAATGCTTGCCAATTTATTCATGAGTTTAATTTTGGAAAAAGCTAGATGTTGCCTCTGCTTTATTTCTCTTTCCTTCTTCATTTTCTTATTTAGGATTGGAAATTTCCTTTAACAGGTATGAGTCAAATGCTTCCAAATTTTTTGAGTTGACATTGGATGTAAGACGAAGTTTCCATGAGTCAATTCGCATTTTGACCTTCAGGAACTCATAGAAATATAGTAACACATCCATTTAAACAAAACAAAGTGTTAATTATTAGGTTTACGTATTTTTTGGGACATTAGTTGTGTTAGTATGTTGTATGTATGTTTCGTGGGTGTGTTACTATGGAAAATGGGCCTGTAACTTAGTTTTTCTTCTAATCCAAAGTTTTCTTTTCCTATGAGCTGATGAGAAGCATGGGAGATTCACTAAATGAACCCCTGACATATGATGTGCGTTCATGGTATACTAAACAATACCACTAATTTTACTACATATTAGAAAATACCTCTAAAAATCACATTATTTAACCCCCTACCAATACAAACCGAATACACTTTCCCAATTTAAAAAAATGCTACTTTCACAAGATATTGTAGGTATCTATTTTTTCATTAACATTTTTTATACCCCTTTATATTTTTTCATTAACCTTGAGCTCCATTTTTATACATACCAATATAAAAATTGTTTACCCCCTATAGATCCCCCAATATATTATGTCATATTTTTCTCAAATTTATCTTCCAATATGAACCCACGTGGTATGGTATTGCTCTCCCAGTGAAGCCTCCACGATGAGGAGTGTTATGGTTTAGAAATTTCCTCTTGGATGTGGGAGATAAGATTCGAAGGTAACCTTTTAACTCCAACTTGCAGATTGAAGGCTAGTTCCTTCAATCTAGAGAGGGCTCTCTCTTTGATAATCTAATTACTAAAATCTGCAACTAAGTGTACTTAATACAATGGCTATATCTTTAGATATGTTGTGTGTTGTAGGATTTGGTTGGTCCTAAAATAAATACTTCATTGGGTCATGGATTCAAATAGCTAGGGTTTAGATTAATTTACCAAGATAACCGGTTAACTAATTGGGATTGATAAAGGCAAAGTGGATAACAAATCTTATAAATTTGTCATTTCTTGTAGATGGAAGGAGAAAGTAGGAAGACATTCCACTACAACATGGCATGCACAATGAATCCTATAGTAACTTTAGAATATCTAAATGAGAACATTTGAAAATCTCGACTCAAAGCATCAAAACATAGATGAATTCTGAATCAATTAACCTTATTCAAATACTCATAAGACATACATTTGTATGAGATTATAAAAGAAAAAATTATAAAACACATAGAGAATACATACTAAGACTTACTATCGCATGAGTCTTTATATATTGGTCAGAATATAATGATCTTAGCAAACTAAAATGAATAAAGTATTCAAAACACACATAAAATGACTATTCCTTCTTCAAAAAACCAACCCTTTCTCCATATTTTTAATGTAATATATAGGAAAATACAATAGAGATAAGCTCCTTAGAGTATATTAGCAATAATTACTCAATATTCACATAATTTGAGAGTTTAATTAACAAAAATGATAATAACCCTATCATCTTAGCTACTCGGATCTCTAATATGGCACATATCATTGGTCAAAACAGAGTATAAAATTGTTGTACACATCTTGATCCGAACTTAAATAGGAATGCAATAAATGATAGCTATAACCATAAATACAGAGATGCAACAGAAATAACACTTCATTTAATTAATATCGAATACTGAAATATGTTTACAGACAGAATAGACATAAGACTAGCTCAGGCAATGGTAGCTTATCTCTGAGCAGATATGTGGTTACATGCCTCCGAACTATGTTACAATGAGGCTTGAAGGCCTATTTATTATTGAGTAACAATGAAAAACCCTAAGCATCCAAGAACTTAGCCCTATGAGATGAAGCGCCAAAACTATGGGCCCCATTTGAGTAAATTGATATATTAACTTCCTGAGGTTGTAACTTTCGCATACGATCTTCGTTTGATGCACACAATACCTTGTTAAAAATCTTTATCCAGGGAAAATTTGCTTTTCAATGTCCAAAATCGGTTAACGACCCATGTTGGCCTCAGTGTTCCCCAAAAAATGTCATCTAGTGCCTCAAAATAGCTCTGGAAGTTCAAGACCTGAAAAGCTACCAAAAATAGTAAAGTGTGTTGCAATTAAGGAAACTGGAAAACTTAAAGAGACACTAGTGGGTGTCCAAGTGGAATAGGTGGTTGGCCACCAATATCAACCTAGATCAATCCTCCCCACTTAGGAAGCAATGGTCCCCATTGCATTGAGTGCCTCCATGAGATGGCGATACTTCTGCTGAACTTTGTCCCTGGTGAGCCACTTACCTTGGTGCAAAAGTTGGCTAGCTTTGACAACACGATATAATTGGATCTTCTACTGGTGAGTGTTCTTGATCTATGTGTCCATAATATAATCAAGTGTGGCATGTTCCATGCAGTCTAGGTTTAATTTTGTTGGTGTGCATTGTTCTGCAATGTCTGTTATGTATAGTAATGGTGGGAAGTATGGTCGAAGGCAGTCCACATTGAGCATTGGGTGTAGGCCAGGGAATGGGGGAATGTTGAGCTCAAAAGAATTGTTTCCCTTAGCCTTGGTAATGGTGTAAGGACCATATCATGGTGGTATGAGCTTTCGATGGGCTCCGATAAGGCGTTGTTTTTGCAAATGCAACCATACTTTCTTTCCCACCTGAAACTTGTGTGGCATGCGATGTTGATCATGTCAGTGCTTGTACTTAGGATTTCACTTCTCGAGGATGTCGTGAACCTATTGGAAGATGTGTAGGATGTGTTAAATAAAATTGATCACTTTATCATCCTCGGGCAATACATCTGTGGATTTTTTATTTGTAGTGGCATGAGGCATGGCAACATCAATTAGACACAATGCTTGAAATCCTAGACCCACTTGAAATGGACTGCAACTAGTCAATTTATGGAGAGATTTGTTATAATTGTGTTGCACATAGGGAAGACTCTCATCCTAAGTACATGGATGCTTGACCTGACAGTGCAAGGGTACCCTTATGCATGAGGAGAAGATGTGCCTATATTCTTCCACGACCGTATCCACTTACTTCGGCTGCATGGAGGAACCCTTCCCAGTGGCCATGGGTGTGGTTGCGACCTTCCCCTTACATTGAGATAAAATTAGAAAGAAAACAAATTTTTGAGTCTGGGTGATGATCTTCCTACTTTTCTTAGTAGAGATCAAAGAGATGGTGGTAGGTGGGGCTACCTCCGGTATGTTGTATAACATATTAACTAAAGAAATAATAACAGAGATAGGTCTAGACTCATATACAACATGCTTCTTCCACAAGTATGGTTGTCCTTATAATACATCACAAAATTCAAGAGGAGCAGCATCACAAAGTACTTCCTCCGTGGAGGGCTTGATGTTGTAGGGAAGGTGGCATTGTTGGCTGACTCAGAGATATCGTCCTTGGTGAAGCCACCCAATGTTGTACGGATGCAAGTGTGGTGTGGTCAGTAGGCCCAACCGATTCAGGACCTCTTCTAAGAAGGGGTTCTTTTGGATCCCACTATCATCAATGAATTGCAATGGTGAACCCCTCACCCACATTAGTGAGTGGAAGAGATGATCCCCCTCCTCTAGATCTTCGGGCTCATCCTTCCAGATCTTAGTGGTGGAAATAGTGGCACTATGCTTCGCATTAATAACTTGCCTGCCTTTCTCATTCCTCTTGTTGGGTTCCGTCTCAAAGTAGGAACATTCATATGATTTTGAAGCCTTCATCTCGGCCACCAGTGACTGCTTTACCTGACATTCACTTGTGTTGTGAGTGGGGCGCTTATGGAACTCACACCACTTTCCTGTGTCCTTCTTTGACTTTGTGGTGTTGTTGTTTTCTTGTGGCTTTGACGGGTTGTCTTAGGTCACCCCGCCTTGGAGTTTTCCTTTTTTCTCCAATTTGGGGGCACCTTTCCCTTGCTTCAAATTCACAGATCCAAAGTCTTGTTTATTTTGTTTGAACTTCTACTTGATTTGGAAAATGTATGGGTAAGTTGTGCCAAGCAAGGAGATTTCCAGGAACTCAATCTCGTTGTAGATGTACCTGTGTAGAAAGCCACAGTATTTGAGTACGAAATTATTCTTAGAGTCCTTGATACCCAACTTTGTACGAAGGGTATGAAACACATTGGTAAACTTCGGCATGTCGTGGTCTCTTCCCTACCACAGCGTGGTCCACTTTATCTATTTATCCTCATAGCTCCCGACTCGGTAGTACTTCTCCTTAATGGTGGTTGAAAATAGTGAGGGTGTACTTTATTCTTTCTTCTCACATTAGGTTTCCCACCAGTCCTTGACTTGGGGGGTCACTTTGAGAAGTGAAAAAGTAATCTTTTCCCAACTGGAAAAATCATGAAGAGAAAAATATTCTTCAAGTAGATTTAACCATTTATATATGATGTCCGCATTTATTTTAGTTTTAAATATGGTATTTCAAAGTTAACTTGTACCTTAAAGGGTGTGGCGCTTCTAGAGTGGCTATCAGAAGTAAATGTGTTGCCTTTGGGTAGCCACTAAAGGGTCTGGGAAATGTTGTCCACGATCATGTTATTTTGTTGCTCGAGTGATTCTCCGAGCAAGATTTTGGAAGGATCTTCTTCCCCTCGTCTTTCTTCTCTTCAATCATGGGAGGCTGTCAGATTTGTGAGTCTGGTCATGCAAAGGTTTAACCAATTTGAGACCTAGCTCCTTATATCCAGACCTTGTTGGCGACATGCAAAGAAAAATAGAGAAAGAGAAGAATGCTTTGATACCATTGATCCAAAATTAAACAGGAACACAACAAATTATAGATATAACCATAAATACAAAGATGTAGTAGAAATAAAACTTCATTTCATTAATACCAAATACTGAAATATGCTTACAAAAAGAATGGAAATAAGTCTACCTCAGGTGATGGTAACTTATCTTCGAGCAAAGACATGGCAGATACATGCCTCCAAACTGTGTTACAATGAGGCCTGAAGGCCTATTTATTATTGAGAAACAATGAAAAACCCTAAACATCTAAAAATCTTACCCTAGGAGATGAAGCGCCAAAACTATGGGCCCCAATTTAGAAATTGGCACATCAACTTATTGGGGTCCTAAATTTTGCATATGATCTTCATTTGACAAGAACAATACCTCGTTACAAAGATATATTCAAGGAATACAACTTTTGAGTGGCCACCTTCAGTTAAAGACTAATGTTTGCCCCATATTTCCCAAAAACATCATTTAGGGCCTCAAAATGGCTCTGGAAGTACAGGACACAAAAAACTACCAAAAATAGTAAACTATGCTAGAATTAAGGAAACTGAATAAATGAAGGAGACAGTGGTGGGGGTCCACCAACATCCACCTGGATTAGTCCTCCCCCCTTAGGAAGCAATGGTTCCCATTGCATTGAGTGCCTCCATGAGATGGGGAAACTTCTACTAAACTTGGTCCCTAGTGAGCCACTTCCCTTGGTGCAGAAATTGGCTAGCTTTGAGAACCTTATATAGTTGGATCTTTTGTTGGCAAGTGTTCTTGATCTATGTGTCCATAATCTGATCGGTTGTGACCTATTCCATGTAGTTGGGTTTAACTTTTTTGGTGTGAGTTCTTCTGCAATGTCTCTTGTGTCTAGTAATGGTGGGAAGTATGGTCGAAGGCAATCCACATTAAACACTGGGTGAAGGGCAATGAATGGGGGAATTTTGGGCTCAAATAATTGTTTTCGACAGCCTTGGTAATGGTGTAAGGACCATATCATAGTGTTATAAACTTTTGATGGGCTTTGGTAACGAATTCTTTCTGCAAATGAAACCAAACTTTGTCACCCACCTGAAACTTGTATGGCACCCGATGTTGATCATGTCACTACTTGTACTTGACATTTGACTTCTCTAGGATGTCATGAACCTACTAGCATATGTGTTTGATGCGTTCAATAAATCTAGTCACTTTTATCAGCCTCAGAAAATACATGTGTTGATTTTGTCTATGTAGTTGCATGATGCATGGCAACATCAATCAAACACAATGGTTGGAATCCTAGACCCACTTGAAAGGGACTGTGACTAGTAGAGTTATAAAGAGCTTTATTATAATTGTGTTGCACATAGGGAATAATCTCATCCCAGGTTCATGGATGCTTGACCTAATAGTGCAAGGGTACCCCTCTAGGTGAGGAGAAGATGTCCCTGTATTCTTCCATGACTATATTCACTTGCTTCTGTTGCATGGAGGAACCCTTCCCGAGGGCCATGGATGTGGCTGCGACCTTCCCCTTACTTTGAGAGTGATTCAGAAAGAAAAAAAAAAAAATCGAGTCTGGGTGATGATCTTACTTCTTTTCTTAGAATATATCAAAGAGATGGTAGTAGGCAGGGCTACCTCTCGTATCCTGTATAACATATTACCCAAAGAAATAATAGCAGGGCAAGGTCTAGACTCATATACAACATGTCACTTCCACAAGTATGGGATTCCTAATAATACATCAGAAAGTTCAAGAGGAGAAACATCACACAGTACCTCATTCATGAAGGGCTTCATGTTTTAGGGAAGGCGACATTGTTGGCTCACTTGGAGATATCGTCCTTGGTGAAGCCACCCAATGTTGTACGGATGCGGCTATGGTGTGGTTGGTAGGCCAAACAGCTTCATGATCTCTACTGAAATGAGGCTCTTTTGGCTCCCACCATCGACAATGAATTGCAGCGGTAAACCCTTCACCCACATCTATGAGTGGAAGAGACGTTGCCCCCCTCTAGGGCTTCAAGCACATTCTTCTGGATCTTGTTGGGGGAAATAATGGCGCTTAGATTTGCATCAATAATCTCCTTCCCTTTGTCATTCCTCTTGTTGGGATCAAAATTAGATTCGGAACATGCATATGATTTTGAAGCCTCCAACTCAACCACCAACGACTACTTTACCCAACACTCATTTGTGTTGTGAGTGGGGCTCTTATGGAACTCACACCACTTTCTTGTGTCCTTCTTTGACTTTGTGGTGTTTTTCTTCTCTTTTGACTTTGACTGGTTGTCTTGGGTAACACCAACTTGGCTTTTTCCTTCATTCTCCGATTTGGGGGAACCTTTCCCTTGCTTCGGATTCACAGATCCAAAGTATCGTTTATTTTTTTTTAACTTCTTCTCAATCTTGACAACATATCAGTATGTCGTGTCGAGCGAGGAGATGTCTAGGAACTGCATCTCATCCTGGATGTACCTGTGTAGGCAACCACGATATTTTAGTACCAAATTCCACTCAAAATCCTTGATATCCAATTTCGTGCAAAGGGTATGAAACACATTGTAAACTCTGGCACATCCTAGTCTCTTCCCTGCCGCAACGTGGTCCACTTTATGTATTTATCCTCATAGCTCCCAACGAGGTAGTACTACTCCTTGATGTCATCCTGGGATGAATTCTAAGTGGGTGTGGCTAAAAATGGTGAGGGTGTACTTTCGTCTTTCTTCTCATAGTAGATTTCCCAGCAGTCCTTGACATGGGGGGTGACTTCGAGAAGTGTGAAAGTAATCTTTTCCTATCTAGAAAAATCATGAACAGAAAAATATCCTTCTAGCATATTTAACCATTTATCAAAGTTTCCATATATATTTTACCTTCAAATATGGGGCTATCAATGTTAACTTTTTCCTTAAAGGTTGTGGAACTTCTATACTGGCTATTGGAAGTAGATGCATTGCCTTTGGGTAGCTACTGAAGGATCTTGCAAAGTTTCCATCATATCATTCCTTTGTCACTTGAGGTCTTCTTCGAGAAGGATTTTGAAAGGATCTCTTGTCCCCTCGTCTTTCTTCTCTTCCACGATGGGAGGCCATCGAGATTTACGAGGCTAGTCTTACAAAGGTTCGACCAGTTTAAGCCCTAACTCCTTATATCTTGCCCTTGTATGGGACATGCAAAGAAAAGAAGAGAAAGAGGAGACTGCTCTAATACCATTGATCCAAAATTAAACAAGAACGCAAAAAATTATAGATATAACCATAAATATAGATATGCAATAGAAATAACACTTCATTTCATTAATATAAAATATTTAAATATGCTTACAAACATAATGTAAATAATATGAGCTCGGGTGATGGTAGCTTATCTTTGAGAAGAGATGTGGTGGCTACATGCCCCCAAACAATGTTACAATGTGGCTCAAAGGCCTATTTATTATTGAGAAACAATGAAAAACCCTAAACATCCAAAAAATTTAACCATAGGAGATGAAGCACCAAAACTATGGGCCCTCTTTGCGTAAATTTGTACATCAACTTACTGGGGTTGTAACTTTGGCATAGATCTTCATTTGACGCACACAATACCTCGTTAGAAATATCTATCAAGAAATAAAAAAATTTGAGTGGTTGACATTATAAAATTACCCATGTTGGCCCCTATTTTACCAAAACAAACATCGTTTAGGGCCTCAAAAAGGCTTCGGAAGTTCAGGACTTGAAAAATTGCCAAAAATAATAAACTATGCTACAATTAAGGAAACTAAAAAACGGAAAGAGACAGTGGTCGAGGTCCAAATGGAATAGGTGGGTGACCACCAACATCCACTTGGATTAGTCCTCCCCACTTAGGAAGAAATGGACCCCATTGCATTGAGTGCCTCCATGAGATGGGGAAACTTCTGTTGAAGTTGATCCTTGGTGATCCACTTGCCTTGGTGCATAAGTTGACCAACTTTGACAACCCGATATAATTGGATATTTGGCTGGTTTTAAATTTGTTGGTGTGAGTTTTTATCCAATGTCTGTTGTGTCCAGTAATTGTGGGAAGTATGGTTAAAGGCAATCCACATTAAACATTGGGTGTAGGCAAAGGAATGGGGGAATATCGAGCTCAAAAGAATTATTTCCCACAACCTTGGTAATGTTTTAAGGACCATACCAAAGTCATATGAGCCTCCGATGGGCTCTGGTAAGGTGACTTTTCTACAAATGCTTCCAAACTTTGTCACCCACCTGAAACTTGTGTGGCACTTGATGTTGATCATGTCATTGCTTGGACTTGGAATTTCACTTTTCCAGGATGTCGTGAACTTGTTAGCAGATGTGTTGGATGTGTTCAATAAATCTGGTGGATTTATCAACCTCGAACAATACATGTGTGGATTTTGTCTGTGTAGTCACATGAAGCATGGCAACATCAATCATACACAATTGGTGAAATCTAGATGCACTTGAAAGGGACAACAACCAGTCGAGTTATGGAGAGCTCTATTATAATTTTGTTGCACATAGGGAAGAATCTCATGCCAAGTTCATGGATGCTTGACCTGATAGTGCAAGGGTACCCCTATGGGTGAGGAGAAGATGTCCCTGTATTCTTCCATGATTGTATCCACCTTCTTTTGATGTGTGGAGAAACCCTTCTCGCGAGCTATGTTTGTGGTTTTAGGCTCATTCTTCCAAATCTTGGTGGTGGCAATAGTGGCACTAGGCTCCGCATCAATAATATACTTACCTTTGTCATTCCTCTTGTTGGATTTCGATTTAGAGTCTTGACATGTATCTAATTCTGACGCCTTCAACTCAACCACCAGCAACTGCTTGACCTCACACTCACTTGTGTTGTCAGTGAGGCTCTTATGGAATTCACACTACTTTCCTATTTCCTTCTTTGACTTTGTGGTGTTTTTATTTTCTTGTAGCTTTGACGGGTTGTCTTGGGTCGCCCCACTTGGATTTTTCCTTTGTTCTCCTATTTGGTGGCACCTTTCCCTTGCTTCAGATTCATAGATCCAAATTCTTGTTTATTTTGTTTAAACTTCTACTTTATCTTGATACCGTATCGATATGTCATACCGAGTGAGGAGATGCCATGAAATCAATATCATCCTGGATGTACCTCTCTAGATAGACGTTGTATTTGAATACCAAATTCTGATCAAAATCCTTGATACCAAGTTCATGCAGAAGGTATGAAACACATTGGTAAACTCTTGGCACATCCTGCTCTATTCCTTGCCACAACGTGGTCCACTTTATGTATTTATCCTCATAGCTCCCGACACAGTAGTACTGCTCCTTGATGGCGTAATCGAACAAATTCCAAGTGGGTGACACTAAAAATAGTGAGGGTGTACTTTCGCCTTTCTTATCACAGTAGGCTTCCCACTAGTCCTTGACATGGAGCATGGCTTTGACAAGTGAAAAAGTAATATTTTTCCATCTAGAAATATCATGAACAGAAAAGTACCCTTCTAGCAGATTTAACCATTTATCTATGACGCCTACATCTATTTGACCTTCAAATATGGTGATGTCAAATTTAACTTGTACCTTAAAGGGTGTGGTGCTTCGAGAGTGGCTGTCAGAAGTAGATGTGTCGCCTTTGGGTAATCATTTAAGGATTTGGGAAAAGTTGTCCAACATCGCATTCCTTTGTCGCTTGAGGGCCTATTTGAGCATTATTTTGAAAGGATCTCCTACCCACTCATGTTTCTTCTCTTCTGCCATGCGATGCCTTTAGGATTTGTGAGGCTGGTCTTGCAAAGGTTCGACTAGTTTGAGCCTTAACTCCTTATATACCGACCTCGTTGGGGACATGCAAAGATAGAGAAAGAGAAGACCGCTCTTATACCACTTATTCGAACTTAAACATAAATGTAAAAAATTATAGATATATCCATAAATACAGATATGCAGCATAACTAACACTTCAGTTTGTTAATATCAAATACTAAAATATTCTTACAAATAGAATGGAAATAAGACTAGCTCGGGCGATGGTAGCTTATCTATGAGAAGGGATGTGGTCGCTACATGCCTCTGAATTGTGTTACAATGAGGCTTGAAGCGTATTTATTATTGAGAAACAATGAAAAACCCTAAAAAAATCTAAAAATCTAACCCTAGGATACAAGGGACCAAAACTATGGGCCCCATTTGGGTAAATTGGTACATCAACGTCCCGAGGTTGTAACTTTGGCATACAATTTATGTTTGACGTGCACAATACCTCATTAGAAATATCTATATGAGAAATACAACTCTTGAGTGGGAAAAATTGGCTTCTAACCCATGCTAGCCCAATTTTTCCAAAAAAACATCGTTTAGGGCCTCAAAACAGCTCTAGAAGTTCAGGACCCAAAAAACTACAAAAAATAGTAAATTGTGCCACAAATGAGAAAACTAAAAACCTGAAAGAGACAGTGGTTGGTATCCAAGTGGAATAGGAAAGTGGCCTCCAAAATCCACCTATATCAGTCCTCCCCCTTAGGAAGAAATGGTCCCCATTGCGTTGAGTGCCTCAATGAGATGGGGAAACTTCTTCTGAACTTGGTCCCCGGTGAGCCACCTTCCTTGGTGTAGGAATTTGCCAACTTTGATAACCCGATATAATCAGATCTTCTACTGGAAAGTTTTCTTGACCTATGTGTCCATAATCCGATCAATTGTGGCGTGCTTCATGCAGTATGGGTTTAACTCTGTTGGTGTGAGTTGCTTTGCAATGTTTGATGTGTCCATAATGGTGGGAAGTATGGTCGAAGGCAGTCCACATTGAACACTCGGTGCAGGCCAAGGAATGGGGTAATACTGAGCTCAAAATCATTGTCTTCCACATCCTTGGTAATGGTGTAAGGATGATATCGGAATGGTCTAAGGTTTTGATGGGGTCTGGTAAGGTGTTCTTTCTGCAAATACAACTAAACGTTATTGCCCACTTGAAACTTGTGTGGCACCTGATTTTTATCATGTCACTGCTTGTACTTGGAATTTGACTTCCCTAGGATGCCATGAACCTACTAGCAGATTTGTTAGATGCATTCAATAAATCTAGTTGCTTGATCAACCTATGACAATACATCCATTTATTCTGACTTTGTAGTTGTGAGTGGCATGACAACATCAATCAGACACAATGGTTGAAATCCTAGATCCACTTGAAAGGAACTGTGACCAATTGAGCTATGGATAGCTCTATTATAACTGTTTTACACATATGGAAGACTCTCATCCCGAGTTTGAGGATGATTAAAATTGTACATGTGGAGTATGTGCACTATCATCCTATTGACGACCTTCGTCTGGCCATCAGTCTAGGGATGGAAGGTCATCGACTTAGTGATCTTGGTGTCTAACAATGTCTAGAGGCTTGACTAGAATGTGCTCTATGGTTTGGGGTGCCTTTCCCTTTCTTCAGATTTGTAGATCCAAAGTCTCACTTTTTTGGTTTAAGATTATGTTGAATCCTAAAAATGTATCGGTATATCGTGCCAGGTGAGGAGATGTCCAGCAAATCCATCTCATCTTGGATGTACCTATGTAGGCATCTGTGGTACTTGACTACCAAATGTTTCTTAGAATCCTTGATACCCAACTTCAAGCGAAGTGTATGAAAAACATTGGTAAACTATGAGGCTTCTTGGTCCCTTCACTGTCACAGTTTGGTCCACTTTATGTATTTATCCTCATAGCTCTCGGCAGGATAATACTGCTACTTGATGGTGTCCCGGAATGAATCCCAGGTGGGTGTGTCCAACAATAGTGAAGGCATACTTTCATCCTTCTTCTCTTCACAGGTTTCCCACTAGTCCTTGACATGGGGGAGTGGCTTTGAGAAGAGCAAAAGTAATCCTTCCCCACTGGAAAAATCATGAACAGAAAAATATCCTTCTAGAAGATTTGACCATTTATCTATGGCATAAGCATCTATCTGACCCTCAAATATGGGAATGTTAAAGTTTACTTGTACCTTAAAGGATTAGGCACTTCCAGAGTACCTACTAGAAGTATATGTGTCACCCCAGGGTAACTGCTGTAGGATCTGAGCAATGTTGTCAATCATCGCGTTCCTTTGTTTCCCGAGGAATTATTCGAGTACGATTTTGATAGGATCTCCTTCCCCCTCATCTTTATTTTCTTCTACCATGGGAGGCCGTCAAGATTTGTGAGGTTGGTCTTGCAAAGGTTCGACCAGTTCAAGCCCTAACTCCTTATATTCTGACCTCATTGGGGACATGCACTGAAAAATAGGGAAAGAGAAGACCACTCTGATACCATTGATCTGAATTTAAATAAGAATGCAAAAAATTACAGATATAACCATAAATACAAATATGTAGCATAAATAACACTTCATGCCATTAATATCAAATACTGAAATATGCTTACAAATAGAATGGAAATAGGACTAGCTCGAATGATGGTAGCTTATCTCTGACAAGAGACGTGGCGGCTACATGCCTCTGAACTGTGTTACAATGGGTCTCAAAGGCCTATTTATTATTGAGAAGCAATGGAAAACCCTAAATATCCAAAAACCTAACACTAGGAGATGAAGCACCAAACTATGGGCCCCGTTTGAGTAAATTGGTACATCAACTTCCCAGTGTCGTAACTTTGGCATACAATCTTTGTTTGACGCACACAATACGTCGTTAGAAATATCTATTGTAGGCTACAACTTTCGAGTGGCCAACATTGCTTCACGTCCATCGTTGGCCCCATTTTTCCAAAAAAAAAAACTCCGTTTAGGGCCTCAAAATGGCTCCAAAAGCTCAGGCCCCAAAAAATGACCAAAAATAGTAAATTGTGCTAAAAATAAGGAAACTGAAAAACTAAAACAGATGGTGGTGGGAGTCCAAGAAGAATAGTTAGGTAGCCACCAACATCCACTTGGATCATCTGAACTTAAACAGGAACACAACAAATTACAAATATAACCATACATATAGAGGTGCAGCAGAAATAACACTTCATTCCATTAATATTAAATACTGAAGTATGCTTACAAACATAGTGGAAATATTACTAGCTCAGGCAACGGTAAATTATCTTTGAGAATAGATGTGGTGGCTACATGCCTCTGAACTATGTTACAATGAGGCTCGAAGGCTTATCTATTATTGAGAAATAATTAAAAACCTTAAACATCCAAAAACCTAACCCTAGGATATGAAGCACCAAAACTATGGGTCCCATTTGGGTAAATTGGTACATCAACTTCCCGAGCTTGCAACTTTGGCATACAATATCTGTTTAATGTGCACAATACCTTTTTAGAAAGATCCATCCATGGCCAACATTGGGAAAGGGACCCTTTTAAAATTGATTTTCCAAAAAAACATCGTTTAGGGCCTCAAAACACCCGCAGAAGTTCAGGACCCAAAAAAATGCCAAAAATAGTAAAATGTGCTCAAATTAAGGAAACTAAACTAAAAGAGACAGTGTTGGGGGTCCAAGTGGAATAGGCGGGTGGCCACCAACATCCACCTAGATCAACCCTCCCCCCTTAGGAGTCAATGGTCCCCATTGCGTTGAGTGCCTCCATGAAATAGGGAAACTTCTACTGAACTTGGTCCTTGGTGAGCCACTTCCCTTGTCACAAAATTTGCCCAGGTTTGACAACCCGATATAGTTGGATCTTTTAATATCGAGTGTTCTTGATCTGTGTGTCCATAATAAGATCAGTTATGGCCTGTTCCATGTAGTCTAGGTTTAACTCTGTCGTTGTGAGTTGTTCTGCAATATCTTTAGTGTCCTGTAATGGTGGTAAGTATGGTCAAAGGTGGTCCACATTAAACATTGGGTGCAGGACAAGGAGTGGAGGAATGTTGAGCTCAAAATCATTATTTCCGACAACCTTGGTAATGGTGTAAGGATCATATCGGATTAGTATGAGCTTCTGATGGGCCCTGGTAAGGCATTCTTTCTGTAAATTCAACCAAACTTTGTCGCCCACCTGAAATTTGTGTGGCACGCGATGTTGATCATTTCACTGCTTGTACTTGGCATTTGACTTCTCCAGGATGTTTTGAACCTACTGGAGGATGTATTGTATGTGTTCAGTAAATCTGGTCACTTTATTAGCCTCGGAAATTACATGTGTGGATTTTGTCTGTGTAATGGCATGAAGCATGGCAACATCAATCAGACATAATGGTTGAAATGCTAGACTCACTTGAAAGGGACTGCAACCAGTCGATTTATGGAGAGATCTGTTATAAGTATGTTGCACATAGGGAAGACTCCCATCCCAGGATTGTGGATGCTTGACCTGACAGTGCAAGGGTACGCCTGTGGGTGAGGAGAAGACGTCCTTGTATTCTTTCATGTCTGTATCCACTTGCTTCTACTGTTTGGAGGAACCCTTCTCGCCTTTGAACCAAAGGGGGTTCCCTAAAATTTTACGAGGCTAATTGATTATTCATGGAAATGAGAAATATCATTTTGACCATGGTAGCCAGATTTAGGGAATTTCGAAAGATGGTTGTTGATGTTCTTAAACTCCTTGCAAAAGTATTCAACCCCTTCCTTATAAAGTTTGACCAAAGCACCCATATCCAACCATAATAGCATATGTTCAATTTTAATAGAGATGAACATAAGAATTAATAAAGAATAAAAAATGATATAAAATTTAATCAGAATAAGTAAATAACCTAACAAGTTTAGAAAACATGAGAAGATCCTTCAACAATTTGACAAAATATAAATTACAATTGTGTAGAAAGAAATAATCTAAAGTTGTAGAGGGACCGATATTGACATTTTGTCTATTCGGTCTACTAAGTGTTGAACATAAATTTGAAGGGAATGTAAGGGAGGTTGATCCTTAGCGTAACTTATCCCGACGATCCACGCAACTTTAATATATATGAAGGAAAAAGATAATGAAAACTAGAAGCACTCACATATGTCACAATATTGTTATTTTCTCGAACCATTTTTTTTACTAAGCTTGAAAATGTAAAATCTTTTACAAACTATAAGCCAATTTTTTTTGCATCAAAATCCAACCTCTGCTACATTACAAATGATATAAGCCAAGGTTTTTTGCATCAAAATCTAACCTTTGCTACATTAAAAATGATAAAATGTATAAAACACCTAATCCTCAAGTTGTTACCAGCATTACAAATAAAAATATAAGAATAAAATAAAAATAAAATAAATCTCAAATAACTACAGAAATATGGAGTTGATACATTGATTGTTGATCCTTTGCCTTAAAATATGAAGTTGTTCTAATTTTTCCCTAAGAATTTGTTAACTACCCTTTAAACAAGATATTCTCTCCCACTCGTATATTTGAATGCCCAAATAATGTGTGAATACTTCGATTGAATCCCCAAAAATCGTGACATAATATGTTGTTACTTTTATACTAGATATGATTTGCCACCTATATCACTAGTTGTTCATTTTATATCTTATATTTTGAATTTTACTTGCTGAAGTGCGATTTTCAAAACCTCTACCATTAGTTTGTGTATAACCTTTTTACAAAAATGTAAAATTCAATTCCTCTGGAATAAAATCCTTGAAAATAAAACCAAACATTCATGAAACTCAAGGTTAAAGTTATTTTGGTTGCGCTACAAACCTTGTTTAAGTAAAAATTAATAAAATCCTAATGCATCTAGAAAGAAGAAAATAAAAAATATCTTTCTTCCTTTCATATCTATTGCAATGTTCTTTGTGGAATTTGTTTTATTCAAAGTAGGATGCTACTATTCTTCAATCTGGTGATCTTTAAATCATTCCATGTTTGCTAAATTCACAGGTTTTAATATGCACTCCTCAATACCTACCTTCAAACATATGTTGAGCCAAGGTATGACATTTTTAGAAGAAATTATCACCACATAATTATGTTTCAAAACTTCAACTGCTTGAATAGGGTGCCTTCTATGCTAAATATGTACGAGTATGGCCCCTTTCCCACCATGTTTTTCCATCAACAACCAATGCGTACAATACCAACATCACTCTTTCCAAGAACAAAAACAGAGGCCCTCAGAAGTTCATCACGATCATAACTTACCTACTCGACTAAAGTTACAAGATTGGACGGTTATATATTCTCAAAAGAGACTTTAGAGTTATTCTTCCTTCTAAAGAAAAAACAACCTCTTCGTCTTCCTCCACTCGTTGACTCTTAGTTTTTAAATTATTTATGTTGGCATCTGATATCTCCAACAACAATATAGAAATATCCTTATTAAATCAATAGCTACCAAAACTACAATGGAAATGGATATAATCATTTTTTTTACTAAGAGATTTTATTTTGGTAACCATCTCCACCAGGGACCTGTATTGAGGAGGACTTGTATTTGGAAGATTAAGAATGTCAAAAAAAAAAGTTATAAGCATGATTTTTTTGTAAGGGTAAACTACAAAGGCCAGGACTCTTAAATAGTGTTGGTCGCTAATGGTATTTTTGAACTACTCACTTTATGTTTGTATGTGTGAGGATCCTCACTTTGTCTTCAACATCTCCATGGTTACCTTATTGTGCATTTCTCTTAGTAGCTTGTATAACCTTTATGTTCACTAAAATTACTGTGGCTTTATGGATATTCAAATCTACCTTCATGCTCATGGTTGGGGATGATTAATGTGATCAATTGATGAGACAAAATCTTAGTTGTAAAGAATCAAATATTTATTTCATAAATCACAATGGATATCTCTAGAATTTCTGGGTTGAGTGTTTATTAGAAGTATCGTCATTACGAGATTTGGGAATATTACTTTCATAAAACCAAAAAAATATCTCAAACCATTTATGATTTCGTAAAGATTCTCGTATGACATTTAACTAAGGCCACCCTACAAAATACCCATGTTTCAAATTTTGGAAATTTGCTCTCAATTGCCGAGAAGTTGTTCCCATAGCTCATTGTGTGAAATAGCCATGAAATGTAGACCAGCTGTTTCTAAAGGGGGGGATCTCCATGGTTTTGAAAATGATTTGGGGGAGGGGGGATCTGTTGTTACCATAGGATTTCCACTCTATCAAATGTCATTTCCACATAACAACAAATTACAGACCCATGTTTTCATTAAATAATGAACATATCGAGGGATCCACTTTTAAACTCCATCTATCGATCTTTGCATTCCAACACCCACCTTTAAAAGCTGCAAGTTTATTATGTAAAGTACATTTCATGTTTGGAACAATTATCATTACCAAGAATTAAAGGCATATACCATGTGTTCATAGGCTTTACTGATCAATGTTTCTAAATTCCCGCAACAAAATTTTCATTTTGTTTTTACACTAAATGGATCAAGTTTTTCTATATATATAATCATGAATGGTATTTGATGGTGTTGATTCAACACCTAGTGCCTCAAGTGTGTTGCATTCCATCTATTGATTGAATGCCTAATTTCACATCATATATCACAAGATAAGTGTGAAAACAAGATAAGGATGAAGGTGATCCTTTTATTGACTATAAATCAAACAAATTTCCAAATAAAGCATCCATGACACTGCATAGATTTGATGAAAAAACCTTAAAAGATATGCCTAAAATGAATGTGTAGTGCCTCCTTATCATGAATTATCATACAAAAATTTCATCTCTTGTCAACTCTTTTTTCCTCTAAATAGTGACACTTCTGAAGATTGCTCAAATTCACCAAATGTCACATAAAAGTCCTCAATTATCTTGAAACGTGGTCCCTTTAATGCCCTAAATAATAGAAAAGGTGAAATTTTTTTAATATGGTGAATTTGTGCTACAACATAGGCTCAAATTGGGGACTACTTCCTCCTGTGGGATCCAGAGACTAGTAGACCGTGTACCTTGAATCCTTTCGGCATGGAATCATACCAATCCCATTAATGATTTTTGTCTTTACCATGTAACCTACAACATATAGATTACTTTGAAACCATGCCATATCAAACCATGCAATTCAAATTAAATCTATTGAAATAAAAAATAAACAACAATGGTGTCTAAATCCATTGGGTTATCGATTCATTATTTAATTGATATATTGCACACCAAATGATTGAAAGAGGATATTATTCAGTCACACCTCCTATTATAGTCAACTAAAATTCTTCCTTGCTGAGTGTAATCAAATTTCTAGTGTATCATTGCAAGAAACTAGTTTAGTAAGAAAACATCTTACAGATCTATGAATAGCAACACAATGACCTACAACTCAAATACAAGAATTGCACTAATGAAATCTTCTAAATATGTTGCTACTTGATCATTTGAAAGGTCAGGAATTCTATGTTCATGGTCAAAAAGTACATTTTATTTCGATTCAAGAAAAGTGAGTCCTAAGAATGCAAATCCTTTATCATAATTAGATAACCATTTTTTATTCTTAGATATATTCCTATATAAATAAGTATTCAAAATTTCACTGATATCTTCGAAGGAAATATTGAATGTATGAGAAAAAAATTGAGACCATTTTATTTGCTCCACTTCAATGAAAGCTCTAGGAAGAATAAGAGTTGCTACAAATTTTGTCTCCTATACACATGTCTATAAAAATATTCCAAAATCTAGTAATATAATTTATTAATTTCAAAGGTAAGATATCAACCCAACCTCTGCAATATCCTTTTAATAAATCATAAAACATAATAATGTACATATCTTCATGTTTGATCTCAAGCAAATCAACAAAATGTTGAAAATATGAAACTTGTTCTGATGCTTTACTTCAATAATCTCCATTGAAGTATGGGCACATCTCAAGGGATCCTTCATCTTGAGGAAAATGATTAGGAAAACTAGGAATACTTTTTTTATTTCTAAACATGCGTATCTTGAACTTATTGTAGTAGAAAGTGAGTTTGCCATTTATATCCAATGCAATTACTAATGAGTCTAGACCATGCAGTTTCTAGATGAATGAGATGTAGCAAATATCTGATGCCGAATGTTTGGTCGCCATCAAATAATATATATAATCAATTATTTTTCTCCGACGTAAATATATCTTCATTACTATGTTCCTTGGAAATGATGCCAAATATTGTATCTATTTCCTGAAGACACCTTTTGGCTCAGAAAATGTGCCAAGAAATTAACTCAATGTATTTTAGGCTCAAGTTGGTCCTTGAGCTAGAGGGGGATCCCTCAAATGTTACGAGGCTAATTGAATGTTCATGGCAATAAAAAGTATCCTTTTAGGCATAGTGGTCAGATTTAAGGGTTTCTTGAGAGATGGTTATTGATTTTCTTGAATCCCCTGTAAAATTATTAAACCCCTTCTTTCCAAAGTTTGACCAAAATTCCAGTATCTTACTATAATAGCATAAGAGTTTTAAGATAGATAAACAAATGACTTAAGAATGAATTAGAAACAATCTAACTTTCAATATGAAAAGGTAAATTACTTGGCAAGTCTAGAAAGCATAAGATCCTTCAATAACTCAAAAAAATATAAATTTGCACAACTTTAGATATATGATGGGTAAAGAATGAAAACTATAAGCATTCACATATGACACAATACTACTATTTTCTAGAGCTAGAAAGCTTTGATTAAAATTGAAAAATATCAAACCTTTTGCAAATTACTTTAATCTTGGGTTTTTCGCAACAAAATCCAACCCAAACTACATTACATTAAAAATGATAGAATATATATTAAAATACAATCCTCAATTTGTTACAAGATTTAGGGTTAAAAATTAAATAATAAACTAAAAATATAATTAATCTGAAATAATTGCAAGAAATCTCGTGTTGATCCATTAACAACTGATTCTCTGCCTTAAAATCTAAAATTGTTCCAAATGTTCCCTAAGAATATGTTAACTTTCTTTTAAAGTAGGAATTATCTCTCACTTGTGTCTCTGGATTCCCAAATAATGCATGAAGACTTCAATTGAATGCCTGAAAATATGGAAACAATAAGCTTTTCCACCTATCTCGCTAGTTGTTCCTTTTTTATTTTATCTTTGAAATATTACTTGTTGAAGTTTTATTTTCAAATTCTCTACCATTAGTATGCATATAACGTTTTTAGAACATTGTAAAAGGTAATTCCTTGGGAATAAAATCCTTGAAAATAAAGCCAAAGCTTTATAAAACTTAAGGTTAAATCTATTTTGGTTTCAATACAAACCTTGTTTAAGTAAAAATGAATAGAATCCTAATGAATTCAAAAAGAAAGAAAATATAAAATATCTTTCCCCCTCTCAAATCTAATGTATTCTCTTCTATGTGACATTTTTTCTATTCGAAGTAGGTTGTTACTAGTCCTAAGACTTGTGATCTTGATATCATTCCACATCTTTGTTTTATTTGAAGTAGGCTGCTACTAGTCCTAAGAATTGTGATCTTTATATCATTCCACATCTGCTAACTTCATTTGTTTTAATATTCACTCCTCAACACCTACCTCCAAACATCTTTTGATATGAGGTATGACATTTTCAAAAGACATTATCACCACAAGAGTCACTTTCAAAACTTAAACTTCTTGAATAAGGTGACTTTTGTGCTATATATGTACAAGTATGGTGATGAGGCTCATCATTAGGTATATCATAAGGGTCATAATACCATCCTCCAGCTTTAAAATTATCTATTTCTCACATTTATTTACAATTTTTTTATATTATGTTTAGTGAGAGGGGCGAAAGATGTGTTTCTATGTCATGTAGCCTAATATGGTTTAAATGAGGGAATTGGAGCAATTTTGAGATAATTTCAATTGCAAGAGCTTGGAGTATACCAAAGAGAGAGATTCTAAGAGTATGTCCACCCCCTTAACTCCTTCAATCAACTAAGATCACCACTTTATCTCTCATCAACTCGAAGTCATTGAAAGCCAAGCAAGACGAGGTCATTGGCAGCCAAGGCAGTGTAGTTCAAGGAATATCTTGATCCAACTTTCTCGAGTTTTAGGAGGAAAAAATATCTATTTTCTAGGGATTTGATGGTAGCTACCCTTTTGTATAATTAAACATGCCAAACAACTCATTAGGGTTCAAAGTTTGTTTTCAGATAAGATGCTATTGAGCTCAAGCACTTGTGACTGTTATTTTTTACTTTTATGTGATGTATTTGACATTATACAATGATAACAAGAAGTTTCTTATTGATCCATCAATGATTTTGTTCAGAGAAATGAGTCTCTTTGGTTTGAACCCAACCCAAGTAGCTTAGGTCATGTTGTAGCGGCTACAACCACCCTCCAAAACTTCAGCTTGCATGAAAAATTTGGAGCCTACCATGGATCCCATGATCAATCGTTCCTTGGTCACTTATTGGTAATCTGATGATCTCAAGACCCCCTCCTTGATCTTAAGAGTTGTTCACGTTCTCATATTTATGCATTATGTGTCATCTTTGGGCACTGGGATTATTGTTTGTCATGCAAAGGGAATGTTGTTCTGCTTCAAGGGGAAATCTTGTGTGTATTGGTTGTTCTCATTACATAGACATGTTTCACACTCACTTCAGGCACTCTTGTCACAAATGTTCTTGCATCAAGAAGAGTGTGTTTTATATGTTCTAGATGGTCTATCTTGTATCACTAAGTGTTCATGTGTGATCATAGTAAATTTCTATCATTATGTACATCAATTTCACTCATCTCATACTTAGACGATTTCCTGAGAAACCTAGCCTCATCCAGCTTTCTGAAATTGCACACTTTTATTTTGCAACCCTCAACCTTTTTCCCTTGCTCTAGAAAATTGTGCAGAACAGGCCAAAAACCTTGCTTCCAGAAATTGCACAGAGCAGGTAGCCCAGCCTTTCTCTAGAAAATTGTGCAGATCATCCCGATAGCAGTCAGTATCCGCTAAAACTGCACAGATTTATCTCTTAGTGACTACAGGAAATAGTGACATGCTACATCACTCTCAAGGAGTTGAGGAGAAGGACCAAGAATTCAAGTTATTATTGGGACCTCATGCAAAATCCGTCAAATGCATATCAGCTCGAGTGTAAGTATGGTAAGTAAATTACGTATTTTGAAGTACATCTCTTAGTGTAGCTTGAAGGACTGCTTGTCATTGTCATGTCATTATTTATTCAATAACATGCATGTTTTCAAGCTCTAAAATACATTCCATGTGTTTCCCCTATGTATCTTTCTTCCTTTTCGCTTGTTGAACCAACCGTCATCTTTGGCATGTTGATTGCTATGTCATGCTTGTGAACTAGTTCTAGTTATTTTGAAGGTTTGTCTTTGTGTGTTTGGATTGTCTTAGCTATGTGAACACCCACTGCACTCAAACACAAATTTGTAAGCACTATTGCGCAAGTGTCGTCACACTCATCCAAAGGTATATCCCATGTGTCACACTTATCACTTTCACCATTAGACAGTCCCACAAAGGATCATGCTTTTCCATGTTTGTGTTCTTGGTTTGAGGTGTCTTGTCGTCAAGCTATTCTAATTGTGTGATCACAATGTCATGTATGCACAAGTTGACTTATTCCTACACTTAACTATTTTTGCTGAAAATTTGTTGACCGAATAACCCTCCTTCAACCGAACCCCGACAGAGCTACATTTCATATTCTTAGCTCTCAGTGACCCTGCTCTACCACCCAGAACTGCATAGAGTTTTACATTTTCCTTTGGGGGAGCCTGCATTATACAATCATGAAAGTGAGAAAGCTTATTGTCTCCCATAACTATGCAAAAGTTGTCCCCAAGACCAATCCATTTTGTGCTTCTCACAATATCACTCATCAAGCCTCCCTTTGGTCAACCAAAAAACTTGAATTGTACTATGACTCGAGGCTACACTGCTCCCAAAAACTGTGCGAGGGTTGCCCAGATGCTTGCCCTGCACTGCCTACAGAAACTGCGCAAACATGTGAGACAGGATTCTGCTACCTGTCACTTGCCTTTCTGTCTCTAAAAATTGCATAAATCTGGATGGTACATTCAAGGACACATCCATCACTTAACAACATAGGATCCTAACATGGACACCACGGTCAACCAATACATGTCAATAGTGTCATTTCAAGTTGTGTTATGAGTTGTCTTAGCCACCCCACTACCATGAGCCATAACTATTGTAATTAGATGTCCTGAAAGGCCCACAAAGGCCCCTATCACAATTGGAGAGTCCCCAAGTAAGGAAGAGGAGGAGGGGCCCATTGAAAGAAAAATTGAAGAGGTAACCTCTCTGGTTAAAGGGAAAGTACCCCTAGGGTCCTTTGGGCTAAGACTCTACCAGACTGAAAATTTCTTATTCAAAGAAACACACACACAGCCATCATCTTTACTTTTAAGCAAATTCTAATGTTAAGAGTACGTACCTAAGGTCCTACGTTCGAGAAGGCCTTTAGGGTCCAAACCCTTCTTGGAGTTCCCTTCTTCTTCCTTTGACCTGCAAGACAAACAAATCAAAGAACACAACAGTACATGTACAAATACTTATGTATAAACCATCTTTATGCAATAAAGTTAGTTATAATAAATCTTTAAGTAACCACTTGCATAAGAATTCAAAACAAGAATCTCATAAGCATAAAGAAAGATTGTTTCGGGAACAAAGACGTGTTTCTTTATATATAAAGGAAAATAAAGTACATATAACGGAAATATATCACCTGAACACCTTCAGCAGGCTCCAAGCAAAGCTTCCTCCCGGATTCGTTCCAGCCTCAAGCCTCCAACAAGATCTCCTTCCAAGTCTTACTCAATGATGATATCAAGGATGAATGATCACCAATACACATGGAAACAAGGGTTTCCTATGCAAAATGGGGGAAGTGCAGAAAGCACCAAGGACTTCAGACCTGGTCTAAGGGGAAAATCTCAGCATAATAATCTTGCTCTCCTCTCTCTCCCTTAGGCCTTCCCTTTGATGTCTTTTTATACCATCTCCAAAGTAGTTTTTTAGTTAGGAGTTGGTTGGGAATAGTTGGGCCACGGGCACTAACAGGTGATCCAGCAGGTAAAACCCGCGATCTCCGCCCGAAAATAAGGAATTTATTATTTTTTTAAGTGTTTTAATACATACACGCGGGTTGGGTATACACAGACCCGCGTGTACACGCGTTTAACTCAGGGCAATGTCGCGTATAGGGAATAAAACACTGTTTTTTAAATTTTAGGACCAGGTCTAGAAGGAGGGGTTGCCCTAGGCCATGAGTGCAGCATCACAAACCATAAGAGTGAGATTTGGAGCTATAACAGATGCCCCCTAATGTATGAGGTCAGAAGGGGAACATGATGGCCGAAATATATTATGTAAGTACAAGGAAAGGAACTCTGTCGAAAAACCGAGGAGGACTTCACCAGAATTCAGCCTGCCAAGCCACCGAAAGGAGATCAGAAAGAAACACTGTCTGAGGCGGGCATACCCATGCTCAGGAAAAGTAAAGCATGTCCGCATATCAAGTACAAGTGGATCCACTAAGTATACAAGTATAAATGACTGGAAGATACATAATGGATCATCTGATCATAATGAGTAAGTACATGTCTAAATATCACATATAAAACTGTCAATGATGCTGAAAGATGCAACGGATCACTGATATCGAAGACTGATCCCAAAAGGTACCAACTGAACATGATGGAATAGGATGGTACTACACTACAAACTCAGGTGCCAGCATATAGAATGTCGCCATGACTGACTGCAACATATAAGGTGGAGTGGTATCAACTAGCAGCAACAGGAGCAACTGTCAAGTGAACCAATGAATGCTGATACAACTTGAGGTCTTCACCGACCGCCATGGTACATTTCTACACCATGGGAATAAATGATCTGAAGTCGACCATGTGAGAAATCGTTTGATTACCAATCATTGATGTATACCGTTAACAAACGCGAGACTACTCACCGATAATGATAATGAGCGTCAAGGTACCTAGTACAATCTAACAAGTGTGAATAGATGAGCTGAAGTCGAACACCTGTAAGAATCTATCGATCAGGAGACAATGATGGTTTCCCACTGTCGATAGCGAAGGATCTGCCACTAATGACTGCAAACCCCAAGGTACTGCCAAATGGACTCTAGATCTTTGCCCCAGAGCAATGAGTCGGAGTCGATAGGGAAAGATCCGCTAGAAGGAAGGCATTAAGGCATCCTCCATCAATCTAGCGCGAGTGTAACCCGTAGGCCAATAATGTGGAAGGAATCGGATGAAAAAAGATGTAGTAACCCAACCGAAATACGTTTCCGGCGTACACAAGATGTGGCTAGCGCACGGCAGAAACCCTCTGAACCAACCAATAATGAAAGCTGACACAGAAGCGAGGTATCCACCAATAGGGTCAAATGGAAACCAAGGTACTGCACGAATCCCAATGTGTGATAATGTATGCTGACGTCGAACACAAGGGAAACCACTCAGTCAAAGACCCATGATACTGATCGATGCTGAGCACAAGGTGACCTATCAATAATGAAAATAGGGCCAGGGTGCGACTCTAGGCCTGTCCTCAGAGCAAGGTGTCGTTGTCGATAAGGACAAGACCCGCCAGCAAGAAGTCAATGGGGACCTTCTCAAACCGGCATGAGTAAAGGACCAATATAACTGATGTGATGATAGACATGACACTAACAACCAGGGATGGCCGACTGAAAAATGAGTCAAGAGACACCGCAGAAAGGCCGACTCAGGCTAACTTCCCTTGAACAAAAGCACGACTCAATGTGACTATGTGGCAGCATATAATGAATCTGTATAAGTTCGTCATGCAGGAGGCATGAACGAACCCTCCATATGATTGGAAGAGATAACCAATCGGGGGAGAACTGACTCGATAACAAGGTTATGGCGTACCTAAGTCAAACTAAATCCCACCCATGCGGAGGAGACTTTGTTTTGAGTGCTTTGTTCAAGGGCGACATGATCGACTCTAGCTGCCAACAATAAATGGAAATAATGTCCCTGCTCCCGCTCTTTTTTGGAATATTTAATTTTTTTGTCTTTTTCTGATAAGCCGGAAAAAGAATAAAAGAATGCTATGGTACAGTGGAAAGAACGAGTGTCGGTGAAACAGATGATCTAGTTCCTGGGAAAGGAACGTTCCTATGCTCAATGCAGGGAGGTGAAAACTGGTCAGTGACACTCAAAGGTATGTTCCTTCCACGGATCTGGGTATGTCAAGCTGCAGAAGTCAAAGGTATGCAAGGTTGATTTTGCAGACGTCATGGTCAAAAGTTGGCTTAAACACGAGTCCAAGTGAAGCCGGCTCTAGGCCAAAAGGTGCAAATGGTCAACATGCAATGCAAAAGTACAACTCGACACTCATAGGAGCCTCTAGGGTATAAGGCCAGAACGAAGCGAAGAAGCAAAGAGGAATGGGTCTTCAACGCATAAGTCATGGCGGGACTACAGAGGACTCCCGAGCCTACTCAAAACGAAGCAGCATGGGCAACAAATGTCAGTGAGGTGCTAACTAGGATGCCCATGTAAAGGATGGCTCTACCATCGTGTCATGATTTAAAGAATCGGCGAGTGAAAATGGCTTACGAACCATAACACGATGGGGTCGACCCTATGGCAGATGTATCGGTCAAATGGAGGCTAGTATGCATAATGCAACGGAAAAATGGTGTCCCTAACCTATATGCCAGTGAGAACACGATACCTGCCATGACGGGTCAGCAGTCATGGAACCGTCTCGAACCGTCGAAAAATGTCCAAAATGTCCTGAAAAACAACCCAATCTCGACATTCCAAGCTCCCAAGTTAAAAGTGACATGAAACCAAACAAAATAAAATTTTGAAAAAATTTTGCATTTTCAAAACTTATAAAAAGAAATTTTGGACTTACCATTTTCACCGTTTGACTTGGAGAGCAAAAATTGTGGAGCAAAAGGAGCAAACTTCCCTGTGACTTATTCAACCGTTCAAACTTGCCGAAAACTTCCAGGTAAGCACTAAACTTGTCTTGCAATTAATTGTGATGGTTTTTAGGAAGTTTAATTGATGTTTTACCGTTGGATTTTTGCAAAAAATTCCTTTGCGGCGTACACGCGGGTTGGCTATATAGAACTCGCGTATACGACGGCCCTACACGCGACTGTATACAAAGGAACCCGCGTGTGCGCAGCAAACTAATTTTATACACAAAACTAACGGATGAAAATGATTTTTTCTTCCAGGATGACTCTCACATGGCGTGAAAGAGAGCACTCAGCTGTGGATAATGAAGTTATGAACAATGATGAGGCATTAGATGCCCTCCGGGGATGCGGGTTGCTAAAGTTCTTCAAATTGCCAAATATGAAAGCCAACACGCGTTTGCTCGAGAGACTCATTGATTATTGGGATGTCGATGAGGAAGCATTCATCATTGATCAGATGCCACTCAGGGTAGAAGTGGAAGATATATATTTTATCACGAGCCTTTCCCGAAGGGGAGAGGTAGTGCATTCCTGGGGCAGGACACGGAATAGTCTCAGTATAGATGACTATGTACAGATTTATTTCCCGGGTCATCGGAAGGTCGGGAGTCAGATCTCTATCCCACATGTGGCGAGTTTGTCACTCAGGATAATCTTGTTCACCATAGGTCGAGTGAACGGATCATCCTCACTACATCAGGCATCACGGGTAAACATGAGCGTGGCAGTGGACTGTCTCACTACAGTGTTTGACTGGTGTACTCCTCTCCTTGCCAACATGAAGGAACAACTCACTTCTATCAGGAGGGGACAAACCAAGAACTTTGGGTTCGGAACCATCTTGTGCACTTCTTCTTCGAGAAGGTTCCCGCACTCCGCCCCAGGGTAGCAGTTTCCATCAGTAGTCCACGTGATCCACGCATGGGCCGGTGGGCTGACTTGATGAAACGTCTGGGGGGTGGGGAAGTCCCTAGGAATGCATTCGACGATGATTTCTTTACCTGGTGGGAGCAGTAAATCATCGCCGTGGATGATTACCCCTATGCCGGACTGGATTTTCGTGGAGATCCTGATCTAGTGTTACCACCGGATGCAGCATGGGGCGAGATTGGTAAGATTTTTGATTTTTATGATTTTATGATTTTTTTTTGGATTTTTCAAATATAATGATGAACTTTGTAAAATATTTTTTGATGAGATTCAAATGACTAATATGATGATCATGTTCTAGACATTGGGCCCGTACGACCAGATGGATTCCCGCGGCATGGACGGCGTGGCCGAGGAGAGGAAGAGGCGGCTGCGGATGCGGAACGGACCTTAAACAACGTCCAGCGACACTTGGCGAGACTGAGCTACCAAGTACCGATGGCCGAGATAGAGGACCTTCCTCCAGATATGCAGCGTCATGTGGTTGGCATGCCACGTGACTGGGTTTGCATCTTTCGGTGCGTGGCCCACGCTATAGTGACATACTTAGATGCTCATCCTGAGCCGAGGCGCTAGATATGCCTGACATGATTATGGGCATTTGAGTCCCAATTTTGTATATTTTTGGACACACATATGTACACTCGAGACGCTTTGCGATATATATATATATACAGTTTGACTTTTTGATGCATGATTTTATGATGATGAATGATTGATATGCCAGTCTAATGCTTGATTAGCGATAGAATCAGCTAACCAATTTTGAGATCTTGGAATGTGCAAATAATTAATGTAAATAAATGATCTTTGCAACAACCTCACCCTTAAATATTGGCGATATAATAATGGATCTCTAACCCGATAAATGTTATTTAACTGAGACACTATCAATTGAGAATCAAGATATACTACCAACGAGTCGATCCCATAAGAGATTGCCTCGGATAATAAATTGATAACAGCTGTATACTCGGCCATATTGTTTAAAGCAGGACCGATACACACGCCTCTCGATATCATCAACTGACCAGTTGGGTAATAAAGTACCCAAGCTGCGGAAGCAAGATTCCGAGTGTGTCGACTAGCACCATCGGCGAACCCAAAATAGACCAAATCATCCATCAGCACCTGCCACAGCAGACCAAAAAGTGTTGATATCAGAAAACGCTCGACAATATATGTATAAATATATAAATAAAATACAAAGAAGTCATCGCCCAGCCTGAACTAAGCAAAGTACTTCTTTAGGTAGAGCCCATCAGGAGGCTCCGCCCACTGACTCCTAGGGATGTTTATAGGTACGACGATCGAACCAATCAATATACTCTCTTCGGCAAATGAATGTGTTGGAGCCAAAGGGACCGTACAAACATCACTAGTCGAACTGGAGGACCGAGATTCGACTTCATGCACAGGGGCATAAAAGTGTAACCGACGATGTAAATCTTCCAAAGGTTGATCTACGGCCGTCATTGCTTCGAATATCGCTTCATCGGATGGAAAAACAATATCCGAGCAATCCGATGCAAAGGTGGAATCAAGGGTCCGAGAATGAGCCACATCACCATCTATTTCTTTCCCAAAGGAAATAGTAGAATGGTTATCTACAGAGTTATCGATAGATTCGCATCTAGGTTCCACTGTAGATATAAGAGATTCTATTCCACCCACCTCGTCGTCACCTGATGTGGTCACAGATGAAGCTAAGGTTCCAGAATTCGAAGAATAAGGAGTTTGGACAAACTCCCTCCGTAAAGGATCCCTGGAGGATGAAATTGTATCTATACCAGTTGTAGGAGGGGGAAGATTAAACGTACCCATCAATGAAGAGTACATCCCGACTCCTAGACTCTCAGTAGGCGGACAGGGATTACCCACTAAAGGAATAGTAGAGTCAGAATTTGCTTGAGGATCAACTGGACAATAGTCCAATTGGTCAACCTTAACGATTTTCCCCTCATGAGGAAAGCAAATGACACGAAACAGAGTCGAAACCACGGCATCCATCTCGTATACCCAGTTCCTTCCTAATAGGAGATTATAGTCTAGGTTAGCGTCTATGACCTCTACTTCAATATTAACGACCTTCCCTCCAACACATATAGGAAAGGCCGGGATAATCCCGTATGGCCTATGAGAGTGACCATCAAATGCTGTCAATAGGGTAGGTGAAGGAACAACCGACGGTGATCCAATGGCCTTCCAACATGACATAGACATGACACATGTGGAAGCTCCCTCATCTACAACCGTCCGAAAAATATTCGTTTTCTGGTAGGTAGACTTTATCTGGAAAGCCATGTGATGAGGAAGTCTCTTTTTGACATTACTCATATCAAAAGTGAGAGCTAAAGAGTTATTTGGATCTACTGCCCCCATTGCCGATAGCAAGGCACTTCGTTGAGCAGGACATGACTAGAGAACCTCTAACGCGGACATAGCACATGGACTCTGGGCCAGATCCTCAACAATGGAGTAATTCTGGGCTGCCCTAATATTAGGGTTGATAGTCGCGCGTTTTGCGGAACCTTTCGGCACCCGAGGTATAGTCTCAACAGAAGGTCGCTCAATATGAAGTGGGTTGTTAGTTTCGGGAACTGATTTACCCTTAGAATTTTCACCTTCACCATAATCGCGTGACCGTATGGCCACATTAGCGTGAGCACCCATCATGAAAACATTCGATGACTTGTCCCCTTCCTGGTTGCCCCCTGAGGAGGTCCCAGGATTCGAATTTGTGCCAGCAAGAAGTTGTTGCCCTTGGGGAAACGGGTTAGTTAACACAGCTTGCGAACTAGAAGTCCCTTGCTGTCCTAACAAGCGCTGAGCGTCTTCAATCCTAGGGCAGAGATGAGTTAGATGGTCTCCACTGCATAACTTGCAAGGAAACTTAACTTTCTTTCTCGACTCATTTCCACCACCACCTGCGTTGTTGCCGGATTTATTTGCATCTGGCTTCCCATCCGAATTTTTCTTCTTACCACGTCCTTTCTTTTTCCCATTGGAATTTTGATTTCCTTTGGGGTTATCAGATTGGACGGCTTTAATGGAAGAATTTTGGGAAGCGGGAGGATTAGACAATGTGACTTGGTTGTTAGAAGTAGTTTGTAAAGACAACTGCTGCAATTGATTCAACAAGTTCACTGTAGATGTGTCTACAGACCCAACGATACCATCCGCGTGCGGACCTGGCTTCGGCTTAGCTAAATCAACCTTAGATCCAGGAGAATCTGGCAAGTACTTTTGGAGGATCCCAGACTGAGAGTAAATCAGTTCTAACTATTGGGCCCTGAAAATGGCTTGCTCCTCAGAATAGACCCCAGACATGGAGACATCCTTGGAGATCTCGGGTTGCAAAGACTTCAAAAACCACTCTAGACGGTACTCCGGAGGAATTTCGGCTTTGATGAGCCTCTTTCTCCGTCTCCATTCCTGAATGTGATCAGAAATGTGGGTTGCCTTATCCTGACGAAAGGTGGCCAGAAGTTCAGTTCCGGCATCACAGCGGACAGGCAACTGGAAGTGATTTAATAAGATATTGGCTAAGTCAGCGAACGATGTAAAGCTGCCCCCTGGCAACTCTATGTACCATTTAGCCGCATTACCAGTCAAGGTGCGCTGAAAGAGTCTCAACCTAATCGAATCCTCGATGAGGAAGTTGGATGAGCACCACAAATGGAATGTGGTTACATGATCGCCTGGATCTTCACCACTTTTCCCTTCGAATTTTGGTATATCCGAAGGGAGTTTGGTTGGGACCGGAGGCCAGGCCGGATTGTATCTGATAGGGTCATTCGTTAGCTTAGTGAGATCTGGAAAGTTTAACGTTGCCAGAAACGGAAGCCTAGGAGGACCTAGGGGATTCCACCCAGACTCGGCAGAACTCCCTAAGTTCTGAAAAGATTGTCCTGGGATTTGGGAGGCACCAGGCTGCCCGAAGTGACCAGTAGAACCGGCTGAACCAAAAGGCAAGCCTTGTGGTCCAGCAAAATTCAGAGTTTGACCAACTCCTGCCATATAACCTCCATAGCCCGTAAAGTTTCCTCCTAAAGAATGGTAAGGAGTTGATAACCCCTGATATGGGTTCCAAGCCGAAGCAAGGGGAGGAATACTTTGAAACATGCTAACCGTGGAATACAGCCTACTTCCTTGTTGGCCGATAAATGGATTCCCAATTCCTGCACTACTAACCCCAGGGTTATTCCAACCTTGGAAAGGATTGTTGCTTTGTCATATAGAAGAAAAAGGCATGGATCCTACCGTCGGGTTGGAATGTGGTATATGACCACTTCCGAAAGGAAAACCCTGGAATGAGGTCGATCCGCCCATCATGGACGTAGCCGCACTAAACGGAACCGATGGAATACCCTGTGATTGGGTGCCAAAAAGGAAGGAACCAGTACTAAAAGCATTGGTTTGGGCATTTCCACTTGTGGACGGAATGGAGGTAGACCCAATTAAAGACGTGCTAGCAAAAGATCCGAACAAGGAAGCAGAGGGGATGGAAATGGTTCCTCCCCCTTGCACCGATGTTGGTGTTTGCATAGTTGCAGCACTTGTAGAAGCCATGCTTCCAGTAGTGATCATAAATGGTAAGCGCGTAGCGTAACCTGGACTTGCCGGTCTATGTGACGGAGTCCCAACGTATTGCAATACGTCTGGATGACTAAATGGTAGAGGAGAATTTGGAACCACTAATGATTCTGAAAGTTCTTCTACCTCTACGTTATTCTCCGCTTGAAAGCGAACTCGAGAAAGGACTGGAGTGTCCCTCTCTTGCTCAGAAGTACCAGGCCTTGCTTGGCCGCTAATATCCCCGAGAGGAGGATCAATCCCCGATGCGTCAACCGGCGTAGGACGGACCCCACCGGTAGTATCCCCTCTACGCCTTCTAGGAGAAGGCTCTAAACTAGGTGGCGAGAGACCACGAAGTCTTCGAGACCGTCTTGGAGACCGGTCAGCCACTTTGAATTTTTTGTTATGATCTAACTAAAGACTCAAAAAATTAAAAGCTAGGCCAACTAGGAGCACAGAGCACACACTATAAAGTCCCTAAAGATTACAGCCAGTCAAACAACTTCCACTTATTTCCGCTCCGGGTGATTAGGACCGGACACCAAAATATGAGAAAGTGAATCAAGGGACCTTCCGAAGATATTCTGGGATGATGAGGGCCCAGTCCTATCAGCGAAGGTATCAGAGGAAGTTACGCTGACCTCCTAACAACAGCCTGCGCCGGTGCAATCCCCCAAGCTTCGCAAGGGTGCCCCCCATTAGTACTGTCGAGAGTGATACAACATCGACCTCAGGTGCCACAGGATTCCCCTCCGCAGCCACCTATGCAGATCCCTAGGAGAGGCAACTATGGGTACCAACTCGTCGCAGAAGCCAGGCGGAACAGTCGTGAGGTAAGTTCGGACAAGTAGGAGAGGGGGTATCTCTCTTCCCTGTCTTCACAGACCCTCGTGCTTAACTCCCAGATCCGGAGCTTTCCTGGTCTTCCTAACGTTATTGGATTTACTCTCGTTAATCAGACTCTTATGTTTGACGTTTTATGTGGCCTTGGAGAGTTAACTCTCCACTCGCCTAATCCAAGGCCCTAAAATCCTAAACGTGTTGGTGTAACTGACTAAAACAAAAAAGTTCTAGTGGATTTTAATTTAGCGCTTGATTTTATTAGGCTGTTCTTTAAGTCACAAGGTAATGGAGATGAAACTTGTGGTGTTTTTATGGACGCAAAAGAAATTAATAAAACTTAGCTACATGCACATGCACTTTTTGTTTTCGATGAAGAGCAATTTCTATGAGGTTCAGAGGTACTTCTAATATAAACAAATTTTCTTTTTCTTTTCAGACTCCACACTCACAAAAACTAACAAAACTAAATATGCCTAAAAAGAGATGCAAATCTATCCTAATGCAAGAACTATATGTGGATGCAAGATTTAAAGACTACTTCTAAAAACAAAGAAGGAAAGTTTTTGCTTTACCAAATTTTGTCTTGCCACTAAAATGCTTAGATAGAAGATGATGTGTTACCAATCATTTCGTCCAAATAATAAAAACAAGTTCTAAGATAAAAACAAAGCACTTTCACTTCGCAAAAAAGGAAATCAAATGAAAAGCAAGTTTAAGAAAGCGAAACTCAACTTTCAAAAGATTTTCTTTCAATCAAACAAAAAAGTCTTTTTCAACGGAAAGCTCTCAAAAATACTAACACCAATGATTGATAAATAGGCAACCAAACACTTTTGTGAATTGACACCTTTCAAATGATGAAAACTCAACAAAAATAAATGTGTTTGAAATCGCTTTTGACAATCAGAAGCAGCAATGAAAGTCCAAAAGATCAAAAGACAAGTTTCAAGAAAATGGTAACAAACAACTTTCCCGAAACAAAGGAGAAAATGGTCACAAAAATGATTTCGTTAAGCAAACAAAAGTGTCATGAAAGCAAAATGGACACAAAGCTTGAAATCCAATCTTCCTACTCTGCCAAAACAGAGCAGTCAAGATTCTTAACCAGAAATGTGTCAAGAATCAATGATGCTTGCAATCAACGAAAACAAGACTAGTACTCCTTATGACTAGAGAGAGTTCAGAACAAGATGCCCCCTATTAAACAGAGGACTGTTACTGGAAAATGACTGCTTGAAACTGACCCAAACCACCAGACAAACATTCAGCAACAAGAAAATTTATAAATCTTGAAAATTATGTAATATACGCGCCTGCAATTATGTGCAGAATGCGTGTACACGCGACTGTAACTAAGGAAACCTACGTATACGCGGGTTCGCTTAGTGCAACATGCGTATATACGCTTCTGTAATCCAGAAAAAGAGCGTATCTGAAGTCTTTCAAGAAAAATAAAAAACACAGACTGAAAAACTGGAAAAGCTTGGAGTTCAAGAACAGATCAGACAGTCAGAGCCAACAAACAGAGGGGCTGAGCCTTGATTGGCTTGAAGACTACCCAAACTAGGAACAACAAGAGTGTTGTCCCCAACGGAGTCGCCAATTCTGGTTGAAGGGAAAGTACCCCTAGGGTCCTTTGGGCTAAGACTCTACCAGAATGAAAATTGCTTATTCAAAGAAACACACACACAGCCATCATCTTTACTTTTAAGCAAATTCTAATGTTAAGGGTACGTACCTAAGGTCCTACGTTCGAGAAGGCCTTTAGGGTCCAAACCCTTCTTGGAGTTCCCTTCTTCTTCCTTTGACCTGTAAGACAAACAAATCAAAGAACACAACAGTACATGTACAAATACTTATGTATAAACCATCTTTATGCTATAAAGTTAGTTATAAAAATCTTTAAGTAACCACTTGCATAAGAATTCAAAACAAGAATCTCATAAGCATAAAGAAAGATTGTTTCGGGAACAAAGACGTTATTTCCATTTATTGTTGGCAGCTAGAGTCGATCATGTCGCCCTTGAACAAAGCACTCAAAACAAAGTCTCCTCCGCATGGGTGGGATTTAGTTTGACTTAGGTACGCCATAACCTTGTTATCGAGTCAGTTCTCCCCCGATTGGTTATCTCTTCCAATCATATGGAGGGTTCGTTCGTGCCTCCTGCATGACGAACTTATACAAATTCATTATATGCTACCACATAGTCACATTGAGTCGTGCTTTTGTTCAAGGGAAGTTAGCCTGAGTCGGCCTTTTTGCGGTGTCTCTTGACTCATTTTTTAGTCGGCCATCCCTGGTTGTCAATGTCATGTCTATCATCACATCAGTCATATTGGTCCTTTACTCGTGCCGGTTTGAGAAGGTCCCCATTGACTTCTTGCTGGCGGGTCTTGTCCTTATCGACAACGACACCTTGCTCTGAGGACAGGCCTAGAGTCGCACCCTGGCCCTATTTTCATTATTGATAGGTCACCTTGTGCTCAGCATCGATCAGTATCATGGGTCTTTGACTGATTGGTTTCCCTTGTGTTCGACGTCAGCATACATTATCACACATTGGGATTCGTGCAGTACCTTGGTTTCCATTTGACCCTATTGTTGGATACCTCGCCTCTGTGTCAGCTTTCATTATTGGTTGGTTCAGAGGGTTTCTGCCGTGCGCTAGCCACATCTTGTGTACGCCGGAAACGTACTTCGGTTGGGTTACTACATCTTTTTCGTCCGATTCCTTCCACATTATTGGCCTACGGGTTACACTCGCGCTAGATTGATGGAGGATGCCTTAATGCCTTCCTTCTAGCGGATCTTTCCCTATCGAATCCGACTCATTGCTCTGGGGCAAAGATCTAGAGTCCATTTGGCAGTACCTTGGGGTTTGCAGTCATTAGTGGCAGATCCTTCGCTATCGACAGTGGGAAACCATCATTGTCTCCTGATCGATAGATTCTTACAGGTGTTCGACTTCAGCTCATCTATTCACACTTGTTAGATTGTACTGGGTACCTTGACGCTCATTATCATTATCGGTGAGTAGTCTCGCGTTTGTTAACGGTATACATCAATGACCAGTAATCAAACGATTTCTCACATGGTCGACTTCAGATCATTTATTCCCATGGTGTAGAAATGTACCACGGCGGTCGGTGAAGACCTCAGGTTGTATCAGCATTCATTGGTTCACTTGACAGTTGCTCCTGTTGCTGCTAGTTGATACCACTCCACCTTATATGTTGCAGTCAGTCATGGCGACATTCTATATGCTGGCACCTGAGTTTGCAGTGTAGTACCATCCTATTCCATCATGTTCAGTTGGTACCTTTTGGGATCAGTCTTCGATATCAGTGATCCGTTGCATCTTTCAGCATCATTGATAGTTTTATATGTGATATTTAGACATGTACTTACTCATTATGATCAGATGATCCATTATGTATCTTCCAGTCATTTATACTTGTATACTTAGTGGATCCGCTTGTACTTGATATGCGGACATGCTTTACTTTTCCTGAGCATGGGTATGCCCGCCTTAGACAGTGTTTCTTTCTGATCTCCTTTCGGTGGCTTGGCAGGCTGAATTCTGGTGAAGTCCTCCTCGGTTTTTCGACAGAGTTCCTTTCCTTGTACTTACATAATATATTTCGGCCATCATGTTCCCCTTCTGACCTCATACATTAGGGGGCATCTTTTATAGCTCCAAATCTCACTCTTATGGTTTGTGATGCTGCACTCATGGCTTAGGGCAACCCCTCCTTCCAGACCTGGTCTAAGGGGAAAATCTCAGCATAATAATCTTGCTCTCCTCTCTCTTTGGCCTTCCCTTTGATGTCTTTTTATACCATCTCCAAAGTATTTTTTTAGTTAGGAGTTGGTTGGGAACAGTTGGGCCACGGGCACTAACAGGTGATCCAGCAGGTAAAACCCGCGATCTCCGCCCGAAAATAAGGAATTTATTATTTTTTTAAGTGTTTTAATACATACACGCGGGTTGGGTATACACAGACCCGCGTGTACACGCGTTTAACTCAGGGCAATGTCGCGTATAGGGAATAAAACATTGTTTTTTAAATTTTAGGACCAGGTCTGGAAGGAGGGGTTGCCCTAGGCCATGAGTGCAGCATCACAAACCATAAGAGTGAGATTTGGAGCTATAACAGGCATGGTAGGGACTACAGGGCATGCCAAAACATGCTAGGAGAGTTCTTATATGCTATGCTAGGTCTTGCCAACATGTGCTTGGGTGTCCTATTCATGGCAAGATGTTCTAGGTACAAAGATGTTCCAAGACATGCGAGGTGCCAAGGAATGTTAGTGTGTGCCAAATCATGTTAAGGTGTGTCAAGAGTGTTGAGGAGTGCTAGGTAACTCTCATTAGCATATTTTACAAAGCTTGATTATGTATTAAATAATATAGTTCCTACACACACTAGTGGAACTTTATCTAAAGGGAAATTTTTAGATAATAAACCTAATAAAGATGAATCATGTATTGACTCATAGGAAAACTATATTCTCATTACTTGATGGAAATGATACAACCTAATTACTTCTTAACAAAATGACTAACTCTAACCACTATGGCATTGGAAACATAATGAAAACGACTCCACAACAATGGTCTTCAATTGTTATCATTTGACAAAAAACATAGCAACATGCACATAACATCATCAAAAACTCATTGGAATGATCAATGATGATGAACATTTTTTGTCTGTCACCAAAAGTAACCAAAAAGAGCATTGGTGAGGGTCAATAAAATATCGTCATGAGAAATGTCACCAAAGAGAGAATTAGTGATAGGCCTTTAACAACCCTCACCAAAAGTGTCACTAAAAATGGCTTTGGTGACAAGCCTTAAAGGATAATCACTATATGCACTTACAACAACATTTTGTTAAGGACCATCACCATATGTGACATTGGTGACAAACCTTAAAGATCTGTCACAGGCATGACCCTCATCAATGACCTTTTTTGTTGTAGTGAAAATATCCTTTAAAAAAGTGAAACTACAGCATTTTCAATAGCATAATAAAGTGCTTTAGCTTCTATACATATTATGACACGATTTGTACAAACAAGAATATACCTTTTTTCCTTGATGGCGGATTGATTGGGCCAACAAAATCTAGAGCCCATTTTTCAAAAGGTTCAATAAGTATCCGAAGTTGTAAAGGCATTTCATCTGAATGAACAGGGTTTCCCATTCTCTGACAAATGTCACATCTCTTAACATATTCCTTGGCATCCTTAAAAAGAGAAGGCCAATAATATCCTAAGAGAAGAATTTTATAAGGATTTATTTTATCAGTGAAATTTCCTCCACATGGTCCATCATGACAAGCCTTCAATATTTATGGTACTTCATCTTCTCTAACACATCTTTGAATGATTAAGTCAGGTCATGTCTTGTACAATTCTTCATTTATCCAATAATAGGTTGCACTAGTTTGAATAACATTCTTTTTCTCTCGAGGAGACAAGTATGATGGTAACTTCCTTGTAGCCAAATAATTAGTAATATATGCAAACCAAGAAGATTTAAGAGATACTTCAAAAAGATATTCATCAGGAAATTTATCCTCTACATGAACATCATTATTATCGTTTTGGATTCTAGATAGAAAGTCAGCAACTGTGTTTTGTTTTCCAGGTCTATCCAAAATAGAAATATTGAATTCTTGTAATAAAAATAGCCATCTTGTAATTCTGCCATTAGTAATTGGTTTATTCATTAGATATCTAATTGCAGAATGATCTGTGTGTATGAAAGTTTCATAACCAGTGATGTAATGTCTGAATTTATTGATGACATGTACAATATCTAAAAAATCATTTTCTGTTACAGTGTAATTTAACTTTGCAGGTGTCAAATTTTTACTAGTGTAGTAAATGGCATAAGGAGTTAAATCCTTTTGTCCTAATACAGCTCCTAAAGTTGTATTTGAGGCATAATTTGAAATGTGAAAATGTAGTTTCCAATTCGGTCCTCTTAAAATGTGTGCTTCAAAGATCTTTTCTTTCAGTGGTTCAAAATATTTTTGGCAATCAGAATTCCAGATGAATTCACAATCTTTTGTGAGCAATTTGAAAAGTGGAGAGGCTATTTTTGTAAAGTTTTATATGAATCTTCTATAATAACCAGTAAAACCAAGAAAACTTCTAACATCCCTTTGACAGGTTAGAACTGATAATTTAGAAATAACTTCCACTTTAGATGTATCCACTTTAATTCCATTTCATGAAATATGGAGTCCTAAAACAGTTCCCTCAGTAAAAATCATAAAACATTTTTCATAACTTAATGAGATATTTGCTTCTTTACATCTAATGAGAACTTTTTCCAAATTTTTAAGAGATTCTTGAAAAGAATTTCCATAGACGGTAAAATCATCCAAGTAAACTTCTACACAATCATGAATTATATCAGAGAAAATGCCTAAAACTACCCTTCAGAATGTTGCAGGTGCATTACATAACCCAAAAGGAAGTACTCGGTTAGAATAGGTTCCCCATGGACAGGTAAAATTGGTTTTACCTTGATCTTCTAGAGCTACTTGGATCTGGTTATATCCACTAAAACCATCCAAGAATGAAAAATATTTTTTTCCTGCCAATGTATCTAAAACTTGATCTATAAAAGCAAGTGGAAAATGATCTTTTAAGGTAGCTTTATTCAATTACCTATGATCAATGCATACTCTCCATTTTCCATTCTTTTTCGGAACAATTACCAATGGTGAAACCCACTGTCTATCTGATATTGGATAAATGAAATTCACATTTAACAATTTTTGTAATTCCTCTTTAACAATTTCCCTTAAATTTGGATTCATTCTTCTCTGGGGTTGTCAGATTGGTTTGGAATTTTCTTCAATATAGATATGATGTATACAGGTGTTACGATCAACTCCTTTCATATCAGTGTATTCCCATGCATAAGCAGAGGAATTTTCTTGTAACATCTTTATCAATTCTTCATTTTGAGATTCTTCCAGATTATCATTAATATTAAAGTTTTCCCTAGAAAAAATTCTATTAAAGAATTGCTAAATTTTTCCATAGAATGTAAAGACATTTGATGACACAATAGATATTCAATATTACATTGTTCTTGAAAACTTTCACTAGATTCCCAATATGAAGAAGATTAATTACTTTTCATTATATTTAAAATCTGATCTTCTTCATCTATTTGTGAAGTAGTAAAGATTTGTCGTATATCAATATCATCATCTATCCATTCTTCACTTTCTAGCTCTATTGTTGTTTTTGCAGGAGGATATAATGTGAATTTATATGTTGAAATTCCATCAAAGATAAACATATCACTGAATCTACAACTTATAAAAGCATCAGTTGTAGCTAACCATGGTCTTCCTAGAATCAATGGGTGTCCTCCTAAATTATTCTTGGGTGTCAAGATCATAAATTCAAAAGGATATTCCCAAGAATCTAAGGATACAAATATATCTTCGAACACAACGTCAGGTTTGATAATAGATCTATCTGCTAATTGCAATAATGTAGGTGTGTATTGAAGATTAGGAAGTTTCAACTGATTCATAGTTTGTTTACTCATGATGTTTATGGATGCTCCTAAATCAATCAATGTGTTTGGAATTTCAATACCATTGATGTGTGTTTTCACAATGGGACTTCTTGGATCAAGATATTTCTAAATTGTTTTTTTCCCATCATGATATCTGCAATTTTTCCAACTAACTGAATTCTATTAACTTCTTTTCTTTTTCTTCCAGGTTTTTTAATGCTTAACTCCCTAATTGTCTTTGCAAATATTGGTATTACTTTGATAGCTTGTAACAAAGGAATTTGATGAGTCTTGGTCTAGGCTCGAAACGTCGACAAATAAAAATGATGAACACTTTGGAATATCCGAATTCAATCTCTCAGAAACCACTCCACAGAAATCTACGAACCAATATTATTCAGTTCATCTATCATATCATAATCAGGGAACACAATCTATTTTTCTAGCCCTTTATCAATTTTCAATCTTTCAGGAAAAGGTAGTGTTTGAATAGAAACTTAATGTTGTTCTATGATGGGAGTTGAGTTTATTAGAACATCATCAGGATGTGCAGGGGTGATTTGTTTTGCGAATTTTCCTCTTGATGAGGAGATGTTTCTTCCTCACAGAGGTTTTCTTTTTCAAATTCTTGAATAACAATAGATGGTGACTTCTTTTCCAATAATCTACCAAATCTAAGTTGAACATTGTTTAGATCTAATGTAGTTATCTTGTAAGTTTGGAAATTTTGTCCTTCCATATTTTAAACATGTTTTGAACTTTTATTATTATTTGGATTTGGAAGTGGCTGGGTAGGCAGTTGATTTGGTCTTTGAAATGGTAATGAAAGTTGTGGATTTGAAATTTGAGGTTGAGATGGTTGAACAAGTTGAGGAAAATATTGCAGTGTAAAAACAGGATAAGGTTGTTGAAATTGAGGATGTTGAGGATACTTGCCATAAGGATTTTTCCATCTTTGTGCCCACGTTTAAGGCTAAGGTTTCCAAGGCATGGGTGCAGTCCAATTACTTTGTGATGGTTGTGCATATGTTTTAGTGTTGAAACCCTAAGTCATATTTGATTGTGGATTTTTCCATGGTCTCGTAGCAATAAAGCAAAGGGGTTCTACTTGATTTGGTATTAATTCCTCTTGATAGACAACTTTAAGACCTGGTATTGAAGGACATTCCTTTGTATCATGATTCTCTGCACATATAACACCTGTTTCTACACTTTTTAAGTCAAGAGGGCATTCTCTTAAGGCACGCTTCTCTTACATTTCGGACAAAAGATAAATAATGCAACCTTTTCAGCCTTTTGCTTGTTTTTTACTTTAATGGTATCTATTTTCTCGCTAAGACTCCCCAAAATATTTCTTTTTAAATTTGTTAAGCAAATTGCCTATTTCATCCCTACTTACTATCCCAACTGCAGATTTATTAATCCTAGACATAACATGATCTCTTGGTTTTTTTCCCTGTTCTTGCTTTACCTCTTGAAATGTGTATGCATAATTCAAAAATATCTCCAAATGATAACTGATAAATATCTCCTTTACCCATCAAATTGAGAAGATAAATCCACTCGTCTCTGATAGATTTTAGTAAGAGAAATTTCAAAGTTTCTTCATCTATATTATGCATTTTAGCCATTTTAACATCATAAGCAAATATTTCAATGAAATCTTCAATATTTTCATCTTCTTTTTGCATCATTTTAAAGTCTTCATCTTTAATATTATGGGGAATACAATAATCCTTGTATTTCTCTAAGAATGTAGTTTTGATTTGTTCCCATGTTCTTATATAATGTACTCATAAGACCATAAACCATTTTAATGTTTAAGTATAGGGGGTTTATGCAGTGCATTATATTAGATATCATTTTTGGGATTCAACTGTGTTAAGTAAGTCATTCACATATGACCATTTCCATGAGAGGTAGTCGTAAGTGACTAATTTCTCATGATTTGAATAGTTCACTTAGCACTCATTGCATTGGGTGATGCTCACAGGGGTGAAGAAGTGGGATCGAAACTAGTGAAATAAATCACATAGTGTCAATCATCACTTCCGGGGCTTGCACCCGGTAACCAGGACTTCCCGGGAGGTCACCCATCCCAGATCTCCTCTAGCTCAAGCACGCTTAACTGTGGAGTTTTCCCCACAATCCTTACGAGTGGCTGGAAACAATTTCAAATTTTGAGTATCAAGCAGGTAATCATAGGATCTACGCAAGACTTCAAGTTCAAGTAGAAATGTTTCAGGATCCTCATTCCTTAATCCATGAAGATTAGGAAGGATGGAGGATGAGATATTTTTCATTGTACTTGTGATATCTTCATCGTGGATGGGAAATCCAAATGGTTCTTGATCTCCTCTACTTCCTCCTCTTCCTCTACCTCCACCTCTTCCACCTTCAATCCTAGGTTGTCCATCATTCACATTATGTACTTCTCATTCCCCTTCTCCTACCACTGTAGATTCCTCAGAACATGTAAGGTTCCAAAATTGTATTTTCTAGTTCCTCTTCTAGCTCCTTTGGTTCTTCTATCAATGGAATATTAAAATAGGTTTCTTCTTCCTCCTCTTCACTAGGGATTTCTAGTTCTTGTCCTAAAAGTTTTTCTCCAGTTGAAGATAGAAAAATTACTCCTTCTGTTGGGGATGTAGGATCCTCTTCTTCTATTATGGCTTCAGTTGATGAAGTTGGTGAATATCTAGGTTGGATTTCAGATCTAAGTACCTTAGGAAGTTTGTGTCTACCTGCAATGGATGGAATATGAGTTTGGGTGGATGGTGTGGCACTACAAGGTCATGGTGGGGTGAGTGATGATTTTGGAATCAAACTTCTACCTCTACCTACAAATATACCTCTAGAATCTCTTTACCTATGCATATCATTTTTATTTTTTTTAATGAAAAGAAAAAGAAAAAGACTCCTATATACACTTCCCCGACAACAGTGCCAAAATGTTTGGTAATTTAATTAATGTCAAATTACTTGCATGAATTATCAGCCAAGGCTAGTAAACTAATGAAATGTATGTGCACTGTATGTGCTAGGAGTCTTTGTCACTCATTCAATATCTAAGTTAATTTGAGTTATGAAAATACACATGTTTTTCTATAACTATGTAACTTATACAAAATGAAATCAAATCTACTTTACTTGCTTGAATAATGATCACACTCACACTTGCTTTAAAATAAAATCACTCTTTCTCTTACAATCACACTTGCTTAAATGAAAAATTCACTCTTGAAAACCATACTTGCTTAAATGTAAATCACTCTTGAAAACCATACTTGCTTAAATGTAAATCACTCTTGAAAACCACACTTGCTTAAATGTAAATCACTCTTTAAAACCCACACTTGTTTAAATATAAATCACTCTTTAAAACCACACTTGCTTAAATGGAAATCACACTTGTACTCAAATCAAATCACTCTCTGCAATAAAATCACACTTACAAATGAATTTGTTCTAACTTAAAGAAGGATTAGTTCTATAATTGAAAATCATTACAATGTAAAGCTTATACTTCTACTGCTATGTTAGATTATACTCTATCCATGTGCATCTAAAATCTCTCTTCACCTGAACAATAAATGATTAACAAAAACAATCTCAAACTTGTATCTAAGAATCAAAACTCAGTTACTCAAAGGAATTGACAAAAATCTACAGGAAATATGAATTAAAATACTAATTGTTAATGAACGAAGACCTTACTATCTCGAGGGGGCCCTCCTACGAGAAGCAGGTAGCACTATCAAGCTTTCACAAGTTAATTATCCATGCATTGAGATCGCACAGCAAGATGGAATCAAAACAGTTTTTTTATATATCAAATCAGAGTGCTTACAAATAAAAATTAAATCTCTTTTAGCTATGCCGAGAGGCATATTTATAAAACCCTTACGCAATAAATGTTTTCAGAGATTTACGCCTATGCTAATTGACATTGTTTATAATTAACTTAAGAGATAAGATATTATATTCTTGCTCATGATTTTATATCAACGTAGCAAATCACGAGGCGGAAAATCTGCATCTCGCTCACTTGATCTGCCTTCCATGATGGTTGACTTATCCTTTGACTGAACTGATAGAGTGCCTTCTTCATCGATCTAGCTTCTGTAAATAGGAACAAATCGTTGTGCCAGCTAATTGTCAACTACTCATGTGCCCTGTTTCTCGGCTGAGGCTGCACAACCTATCGAACCTTGGACTTAGCTACAGAAACATTCATGATCAATTGTAGAATCGTTGTAATTCGGTAGCTCAAGTATATATTAAGTTAAATAATAAATACAAATGACATTTATGAAATATAAGATTATTATTTACGTATTATGCTTTCAACCTTGTAAATTAATACCCAAATCGTATTTATGAAGATCAAAGAGGAAGGATTTGAGTGAAAAAGGATTGTAAAAAAGAAGTAATTTTGGGGTTCAACACTAACGATGTTTGATTATTGCCTCGGCACTTAATTGGTTTATGACCTCTACTTAAGGAGAATGGAGCGTCATTTGTCTATAGTTGATTGTTAATTTTTAGATATGTTCATGTACTATTTTTTCCTTCATATGATATATTGTCTCAAGTGGTCATGTTCACTAAAATTATGGATTATTTCCCTCTTTGAGGGTTTTAATCATGTAAGTATTATTATTGGTCTTTGATATATTTGTGTGTGTTTACACACTTTTACTAATGGGTCGACCTATATGAACACACTTTGCTTTTCAAACAAAGGAAAATACAAACAATATAGTAAAACATAATTCTTGGGTATCAAATGTGTTATCAATATTGTGGCCTCTCATTCTTCAATATTTGGATATCAATTTATAAATGTATAACCCTTCAATGAAATAAAAAGATAAATTACAACATAATGATTTATTTATTTTTTGAAAAATCATTAAAAACATAATTTAAGAGTAATACCATATTTTACTAAAGGTGTTTGAGCGTTACCATGAAAATTTAGGATAGATCGTAGTTAGAATGAAATCTTGTGTGGGGTTTAAATACTCCATTCATCTCGTTAATGAATCAAGGTTTGATTGGCATGAAGTATTAATATTAACAAGGCCGCATAGCTAACATTCCCTACCACTTAGTTTAATTATTGAAATCAGCTTATGGAAATCATTGGCACTAGCCTCCCCATACAATTAGATAACTAAATGCATTAATTAACTAACTAGTTATATAAACTAATTAAACATATATTGCAAAGTCTATGTAATTTGAGGTATTTTGTTATTTGTAATTCTGCATTGTGGGGGTGGAGAATCCAATCCTACAGAGCCCTTGTCTTTTGTGTTTAGTTCAAAAAATTTCACTAGATGTAAAGATTGTGAATAAATAGAGTTTTACCCAATTGTTTAATCTCATAATCAAGAAGTTGATTTGTTACTTAAAACTTGAACATATCACTTTTATAATTATTACAATATATGAATTTTTATTAAATTTAAAATTCATAATTGCTCCCTCGACAAAATTGTCAGATTAATTGAGTGCCTAAATTAACAACCCTCTGCACATAGCATAGTTGAGACTTACTTCATCGAAGAAGTATTTTTATAAACGAAAATGTCGGCATAACATCACCCTACTAGTGTTGATTTATTTTTATAAACCAAGATGTAAACATAGTACCAATAAAGTTGATTTATTTTCATAAATACAAACATCAGCATGATACGTGGCAATTTGTAAAAAAAAAATCTTAAATTTTAATATATTTTTATTTTATAAAAATAAAGTTTTAATAATATTATTGTTATATCTTTTTAGATATTTAAATTATAATTTTATTTATAAAATTTTTTTTTTAATTATATATATAATTGTAAAATTATAATAAAATTGTTTTAGAGTAACTAATAAAAATTAAAAATTTGATTCCAAATTAATATCTAAGAGTTAAAAATAAATCTCTAAAGAAACCATTCCTAGTTATAGATAAATTTCTAATTATATTCTTGTGAAAATCTGGATACTTGGAATTTAAACTTAGCCCATTATGGAATAAACTCAAAAGAGAACGACACTTCCAAAAATATTTTATCATAAATGAATGATTATAAAAAGCAAAAAGTGAAATCCTATAAAATAAAAAGTTGATTTTAAAATTATTTTTATATGACTGGACCTATTTTCGAATGTTGTGCTCCTTCCTTAGGATAATAAAGGTTTGTAGTCCAACTGTCACCAAGCATGGCGACAATCACCATTGTTGAGCTCATCAGACTGGTAATTGCACATTAAGTAAATGAAGGCATTTATGACAATTAATTCATCATCTGCTTAATTACCATATGTGGCATCCACTTCCTCTTATTTTTCTTGCACTCCATTAATACCAAATAAATAAAATATGAAAATAATACCCTGATTGAGGAAGGTTGGAGTCAATAGGACGAAAGCAGTTAACCAATCACAAGTTAAAAAAATAGATTTAAAATAGTAAAATATATATATATATATATATATATATATTATTTATAAACTTAACATTACAAATAGGGCATTTAATTTTTTGGTCAAATAAAAAGAAATTAAAGGACAACGCATATCAAATGCGCGTTATACCTTACCAATGGCAAGGATAATAAAAGACAAATCACTAAGTCAAATAAAGTTAAATGACCAATCAGTCCACATGGGGTAGCTCAAGCGGCAAGGGCCGTGGAAATGAAGTCTCACCGAACCGGAAGTCTTGGGTTCAAATCTTGGGCTACCCCTCCCCCGTAGAGGGGTACATAATGGACATGTAAATCAGAGAGTCCCGCCCTAGCTTACAAAAAAAAAAGTTAAATGACCAATCAGACAAAAATAAATGATGGAACTTTAAAATCTATTACAGAAGTGAAATAATTATATGAAGTATAAATTTGTGTTTTGAAATTTTGATAAAGATATGAAAAGTTAAAACTTAAAATAAAAATATGACATTGAAAAACTAAAATGAAAAGAATTATAAATAAATAAAACAATTCTATGTCAAATTGAGTAAAAGTAAGGAGAATAAATATTAAACAAAGGTTACATAGTAGCTTTATGCCGCTTAGTTTAAATTAGAAGAATAGGAACACTAAAAACATAAAGTTTTCATCGTAAATAATAAAGAACTAATCAAATATTGTATTGTTGAATGTCATCACCAAAAATTAAGAAATGTAATTAATTAACAATATTTATATTAACATGTAAATATACTGACAAGCAAAGAGGAAAGATGGCAAGGAGAGTAGTTGAGGATAGCACGCAGCCCTCGTTGCCGCTGCAGCTACCAGCGCGAAGCAGCATTCACTGCGCCTCAGTGGCCCTTGTTGTTGAGGTCAGAATGACATAAAGAGGAAGGAGAGATCGCAGTTGCAGTTATCGACAGGCGGATACTGCCCTAGATCATAGTGGCCCTCAGCAGCCTCCTATTGCTGGGGTTTGAACAACATGGGTCCACCGGAAGAGGAAGATCATCACCAGCAAGAATCAAAAGTAACAGAAAAAACCTTTGCTTCCCTCATCTCTTCAATGGGTCCAGCAAAGAACAGACCGTCAGTTTCAAAGTTTGTTAAAAGAATGGAAGAAATACCAGAAATATCTCTCCCCCTAGCACTTCCAAGAAAAGAAGCACTCTCTCTGGCAGAACGAGGGCTAGTAGGGAAGTTTACTGAGTTGTGGCCATCACCCAAGACTGTGCAAAAGTGGGTAGAAAGAAACTGGGCTACAGCAATATCTGGGAAGATCTCAATCAGATTTTGTGGCAAAGGGTACTACACCTTCCATTTCGAAACCAAAGAGGATGGCGATCTGATATTCAGGAACAATCCATATTTTATGGACACAAGGGGACTGTATCTGAACAGATGGACACCGGACTTTGATCCAGAAATGGACATTCCAAACGTTGTTCCAGTATGGGTAAGATTGTCACATATGCCTCTCCACTGTTGGGGAGATGATTCAGTTAAAGCAATAGGAAACGCAGTTGGGAAATACATCAACAGATGTGAGCCTAAAGAAAACATGCATGTATGCGCCCGAATTTGCATGGAAGTAGATCTAGGCAAAGGACTCCCTGAAGCAATCAAAATAAAAGTGGATCAGTGGACGCATATACAACAACTGGACTATGAGAAAATCCCCTTCAAATGCAAGGTATGTCATGAATATGGTCATTTTGCAAATAGATGTACAAAAAATAGAGAAAATGGAAATGAAAAGATTGAAGATCCAGAAAATAAATGGGAACAGGTCAAACAAAAGAAGACATCCATTAAACAACCAGTCCAGCCCCCCCATCAGTCCTCACAATCTGTTGAAGCCCACTCTCTCTCTCCAAAAGCAAACTTAGCTAGTCAAAACCCCTTTGATCCTCTGCTCACAACAAATCCCTCATCCCCTGTAGCCAAATCTAGATCTAGATCTAGAACCCCGCGCTCTCCATCCTAGCGATCCCCCCTTTCCCCTAGAGACTCATTTCACCTCTCCCCCCCTTAGTAGACAGGATATTAACCAAAAAACAAGCAAAAGAAGCATATCCAAATGTAGAAAACCAAAAAAAAGTTGGAAGAAAGACAAATAAAGAAGTAAGGGATGAAGAAGCAGCAAAAGAAATGGCCCTAGGAACACAACAACCCATGGACACTTATCTAGGGAAAAGTACAGGAAATATGGATAAAAGCCAGCACAAGGGGAAAGGAGCCATGCACCACCCAATAAGTAAATAATGATAATAATCTCCTGGAACTGCAAAGGAATGGGCACACCTGTTAAGGAAAATGCAACAAGAGAAATTTTGACAAATGAGAACCCAGATATCCTTATGATCCAAGAGACAAAAGTAAACAACAAAGAATCAGAAAATCTTAAAAAAAGTATGAAGGGGAAGCAATTCAGGCAACTGGAACATCAGGAGGCATATGCACGATTTGGAAAAAAGAAAGATGGGAATTAATGGGGAAGAAAGTAGGGCAGCAATGGATTCTAACAGATCTTAGGAGGATCAACACAGAAGAGAAATATAGGGTGATAAATATATATGCCCCCAACCATTATAAGGAGAAAGAACAGTGTTGGGCAACAATAAAGGAAGTTTTACAAGAAACTCAAGATGGAAAAATAATTTTAGGAGGAGATTTAAATCTAGTTAGAAGCATAGAGGAAAAGTTTGGAGGAAACTTTCACGTGAATCCATCCAGAAATTCTTTAGAAGAAATAATGGAACAGTATAGCCTTCTGGATATTCCTCCAAACAATGGAAAATATACCTGGAATAACAAGAGAGTGGGTAAAAGTAACATAAAAGAAAGACTGGACAGAATCCTGATCCAAGACAACATAGCAGCACTGTACAGCTCTATCAAATCCAAAATCATTCACACCACAGCTTCTGATCATAAACCCGTTGTAATAGCAATGGGAAAAATGGAAAACCAAGGCCCACTCCCATTCAGGTACAACTCAATCTGGGATAGCAGCACAGAAATCAGTGAATTAGTGAAAGCAACATAAGCACTAAGAATATCAGGCTCACCATAGTACATATGGGAGACAAAACTAAAAAATGTAAGAATCAAGCTAAAGGAATGGGCAAGGGTAAATGAAAAAAAAAAAAAAAAGAGTTACAACAGAAAATGGACAGCTTTCAGGCGAAAAAAGAAAGTAAAGAAGAAATCAAGCAAGACTACCTTAAAGAGAAAGAAATTTTCTGGGAGATATACAGAGAGAACAGGAAAGAGGAGGAAGAAGCAAGAACGAAATCTAGAAACCTCTGGCTTAAAGCAGGGGATAAGAATATGGCTTTTTTTCATAACAGTATGAAAGTCATAAGAGCTAGAACTCAGATAGAAAAAATACAAGTGGAAAATCAAGAAATTAAAGGAGTGGAAAAAATAAAAGAAGCAGCCCACAAGCACTTCAAAAAATTATTGTCAGCAATGGAGGAAACGGCTGAATATGAAGAAATTTTGTAGCATACAAAGAAGAAAATCAAAAAATAACAAAATAAAGACATGTGTAAGGACCTCACAGAAGAAGAAACTGTGGAGGCCATTTGGAGCCTGCATCTGGACAAAGCGCCCGAGCCAGATGGATTCACAATAGCCTTCTACAGAAATCATTGGTATACAATAAGAAAGGATTTCTTAAGAATGGAAAAGAATGTTTTTAAAAAAAAAAAGAAAATGGGAGGCCACACAAGATCGTCCTATCTTGTTTTGGTTCCAAAGGAAGCAAACCCATCCACCTTCAATAGGTTTAGGCCCATTTCTCTGTGCAATTCCTCCTACAAGATAATAACAAAAATAGTGGCAAACAGAATAAAGAAAGTGTTGCACTTAATCATCTCAGAAAATCAAGGAGGGTTTGTCCCAAACAGACAAATCATTGACAATGTCATCATAATACAGGAGGTTGTTCACTCTAGTATTTTGAAGCAAGAAAAAGGTATGATAATCAAACTAGATATGGCAAATGCTTTCGATAGAGTCAGCCACTCATATCTACTGGCTGTACTTCAGAAACTGGGCTTCTCAAAAGAAATAATAGAAGTGATACAAGAATGCATATCCACTCCTTGGATAGCCCCTCTCATCAACGGAAGACCCAATGAATTTTTCCAAAGCACAAGAGGCCTCAGGTAAGGCTTCCCTCTATCACCATTTCTATATATAATAATGGCAGAAAGTCTAAGTAGAGCATTATAAACTCAGAGGAAAGAAAGAACTATCGCAGGACTGAGAATAGCAAAAGGAATAAAGACCATAAATCACTCCTTGTTTGCAGATGATACATTGCTGATGGGAGGAGCATCAACAATAATAGCAAGGAGGTTCAAAAAAATAATGGATGCATTTCTACGGGTGTCAGGAGGACTTTTGAATAATACAAAATGCAGGATCTATGGGGGGAACATTCCACCACGAACTATGGAAAGAATTTCCCAAATCATGGAAATCCCAGCAGAGGAAAATTGGAGTCACTTTCTCTATCTGGGATTACCAATATCCAAAGAGATCATGAAGGCAGAAATATGGAAAAACAAATTGGGAAAATGCAAGACAGGATAAAAAACTGGGGAATGATGTGGTTAAATATGGCTGGAAGAGTGATATTAATTAAGGCCCTCCTTGCTGCATTACCAATATATCAATATGCACTAATCGTGGCACCAGCCAATGCCCACAAGCAGATGGAATTAATTCTAAGAAGTTTTCTCTGGCAGGGAGGGAAGCAGGAAAACAAAAAATTTAGTTTGGTAAGGTGGGAACAAGTAGTGCTACCATATGAACAAGGAGGATTGTTTATTCGATTGCCTGGGATCATGAATGTAGCCCTAGGAATGAAAATTGCTTGGAGGCTCATAACAGGTAACGAGAGTTGGTGGAAAAAATCCCTCATAAACAAATATCTAAATGGTTCCAAGGAGAATCTGCTGAATGGGAACATCCCAATAAGACAAAGCACCCAAGTATGGAAGCTAGTCAAAAGAGTCATTCCAATAATGGGTATCCATATATCCAAAACTCCTGGGAATGGACAAAAAACCTCGATTTGGGAAGACAGAATCATGGGAAAAGACCCATTACAGGATCACCCGGAAATGGAGGCCATTCAAGAGTGGATGAGAGGGAAAGGCTTTAATACCTTACATTCAATCTCTCTATGGAATCAGAAGGAGTGGAAGGAATGGAAAAGGCCAGCAATTCTAGCAAACATGGAAGGACAATGGAATAAACTCAAGCAACATCTAAAGGGGGCAACACCAATTCATAGTGACGAGGAAGACAATTACCTCTGGGACCCAAGTAATGGGCAATATACAGTCAAATCTGGATACAAAATTCTTCAAGATCAAACCAATCAGCAAGAATGGGAATCATGGAAAATAGCATGGAAATCGAAAAGTTTGCCTAAGATAAAAAAAATCATTTGGACCTTATTAAAAGGAAAGATCCTGACTGGCGAAAATCTTTAAAAAATAGGATTCCATGGGCCATCAAGATGCCCATTGTGCCAGCAGGCATAAGAAACCATTCAACACTTGTTTCAGGACTGTAAATTCTCAAGAGAATGTTGGGAGTAGCTCTTGAGCCCGTTGGAAGTAAACATAGAATATGGTAAACCAATGACGGAATTCCTCAAAATTCTGGGGAAAGCCTACCCATATGCCACAAAGAAGAAAGCCACAATTATAAGAATCTGGAAATGCATTCCAACAATCCTATGCAAGCAAATTTGGCTGACTCGGAATAGGTTCATCTTTAAAAACAAAAATCCCAGAATTGGAAAAACATTATCAAAAGCATGGGGATTAACTTCAGAAATATTCAATGAAAAGGGAACTGGCCAACGGATTACAACATCCTCCAACAAGAAGAAAGAGAATGGCTTAGCAAAGCCATAATAGACAACAATGGTAAAAAGTGACAAAGAAAAGAAAGGTCAGGGGAAAACTGGAAGTTGAGAATGAATGAAGAAGAAATTGAAAGTTGGAAAAGACAACAAAATAGATATTGTATGCAATTTGATGGAGCCTCCAAGAATAATCCTACAAGGCAGGAGTAGGTGGGATAATTTTTGACCCAAGCAGGAAAAAAATTATCACATACGAATGGGGATTGGGACAAATTTCAAATAATAAGGCCGAAGCTTATAGCTTGTTCTTGGGGACAAAAATAATTAAAAAAAGAGGAATTCAAAATCCAGTAATCCTGGGAGATTCGGCCATCATAATTGAGGCAATGACCCGAGCCAAAAGTCCAAGCAATGAGTATATGAGAAGAATTTTAAAAGAATAAGAAGGAATTTAGAAGTGTCAGGTAGTGTAACTTTTAAACATATAATGAGGTGCCACAATCAGAAGGTGGATTTCTATGCAAATCAAGCAGTGGAGATGAATGAGGGAAAAGTCCGAGAAAATAATGAGGAATACCACCACTCTGTGCCATAAGATCAAAATGAATTTGAAAATATTAATGCATTGGGGAAAAAAGGGACAAAGCAGGACAAATCATGGAAAAAATCAAAAAACAAACATCCAAAAGAAATCTCAGAAAATCATGGAAAGGCAAAAGGAAAAGTGAGGAAAAAACAATCATTGGCAGAAACAGCAATATAACACAACAGGATTATGAGCAAGCAAAAAAACGCCTAGAAGGAAACTGGGCTAGAGAAGGAAAAAGTGCACAAAAATCAGCACACAACTTCAATGCATGGGGAGTCAAAATCGGAGGCAAGCTGGCAGCGCAGAAGCATTCTCACAATAAAGTAGACTGCATGGAGGAGCGATTTACTGGCTATCATTTCCCCAAAGCGCCCTCGGGCCATCACGCTGGAAGCATAGCTCATGGGACAGCAAGAGCATCAGCTCTCTGCGCAGTAATCATGCAGGCTCCCACGTGGATTGTGGAACAGCAGTCTTCTCTCCTCCATATAGGTTCATCTACACCCTTTGCACTTCGACCTCCAATAACAGTGCTTCAGGTGGCGGCCATTGGTGAAATTCCTAACTACTCAAGGCCCGGGACTGGCCATCGAACCTCTGTAGTGCCTCCAGGCATTCACTCTGGAAATCCAACTCTTGGGACAGTAAGAGCATCAACGAACAGCGTAGACCTCTTTCTCACGTTGTTTGAAAAGCCCGCTCAGCCCCCCTCTCATCTCCCAGCTAGTCCATCTCCCTCTGCGCATCGACCTCCAACTTCTGCAATTCTACGGGCAACCATTTCTCTCCCCAACCCTCTGCTTAGGTGTGAATCTGCCCAGTCCGTAGCTCACCCACTCTCTGTTGTCTTTATCTCACATCATCCAGCTATTAACGCAGAGTATCATATTTCACTCTTCCCTCCTCACATCCGCAGGCCCTCTTTAAAAATTTCTCTCTCAGAGGCATTATCCACAACATCTAAAAAATCTCTCAATAGAGCCCACCAGAACGGAGCAAGGAAGCGCATGCAGCTACAACAATGCAAAAGGAAAAAGCAGTCAGATGGAGTCTCACCAAATTGAGAAGGCAGCCAGGAATGAAGCATGCTCAGCATGCAAAGGAAACAAGGTTATGATAAATTGGCTGCAACAGTCTCTCAAAGACTTAAGAAGCGAGATGAGAATGGAGTACAGCCTACAGAAGCAAAATATGGCAGCACAATACCACGAGATAAAGGATTTGAAAACCAAGTGCAAGCAGCTACAGGAGGCAGTAAAATACTACAGGAGCAACAGCAATGAAGGAGAAAATTCACCCAACAACAACAATAGAATTGATGCAATCCAAGAACACTCAGTAAACAAGCCATAATCTCAATGTGAACTTATGTTATGTAAATTTGTTTTTTAGTAGGTCAATACGTCTGGCAGTATTCTAGAATAACTAAAAGAATCTATGAAGTCTGGAAATTAAGCACAGGAGAAGGGACTGTGTTCTCATCTCGTTGCTTAGTCTACCATTGCAATAAAGATGAATGTAACTAGAGCTTGCTCTAAAACCCTTTTTGAAATATATCATATAACCGATCTTGTCAAAATATATATATATATATATACACTTTAATATGTGCGTTTATTTTTTTTTTTTTTTATGTGCTTTATTTTTTATTAATATATATGATTTTTTATAATTAAATTTATTAAAATATGTTTTTAATATAATAATAATTAAATTATGCAGAAAAAAACTATAATCCATTAAAATAGAAATAAAGAAAAAGGAAAAAAAATAAAAATAAAAAGGTTAAATAAAAAAAAATAAAACAAAAAACAAAAAAAAAATAGTAACTAATAGAAATGGAAGTTATTAAACAACCCATAATAAGACCTCAACCAATCACCTTACAAATAAATAAATTTAAATAATAATAAAAAGTAACACTAATTGAATTCTCAATGTTAAACTATGGATAAACTATAGAAATTTTTGGTAAAGACAAATACAACCAAAGCATGTAAGGTAGTGTTATAGTACTCAACAACCCTCATTATCCTTAGACTTCGAAGAATAAATAATGGGGACCCTTTAAATTTTTAGAAAAGAATCATTTCTTGTTTTAATAAAATAGAACAAGTTTCATATTTTTACCTTTTTAATAAATAAAACAAAAAAAGTCTTTCAAAAGCATATATAACGAAATGTAATTTTTTCTTTAGGCTTAAGAGTCTTTCCATAGTTTCTTAGGAAATAATATGCAAGTCTAAAAAAAACCCGATAACTATGTTTCCATTATAAAACCTTTGAAAAGCATTATCAAAGTTTTAAAAGGCATTTTACACAAATAAACGGAAATATTATAAAACTGGGCCCACTAAAAAACTGCACGGGAAGCGTTAATTGGCTTATTGGCATCGGCGATTTCAACATAAGTGCTAGAAGAAATTTTCTGATCACGATATCGCATTTTGTTTAGTGTCGATTGTCGATATCGGGCATCCCGCATTCCAATTTGCGAACAATCAAATGACTTGCGTTATCAAAGTTCGCATGTCACAAGCTTCTATTCATATCACCCGATAGCGAAATGGCAATAAAGTTTTGCCGAAAATCGATTTGCCGATACAATGACAGGTGTCAAAGCCATGTGAACAAACGTTTGAAAATTAAATGGCCACCCTGTGTGATTTATAGTTTCGAGGTTTTAAACGATTTGTTATGATTTTGATGTAATGTAGAAGGATTTATTCATTAAAACTCACATTCAATTGAAAAGACTATTTTCATTCACGAGTTCTTGCTGCTCATCCTTGTTTGTTTTTTAATAGGTAAATTATGATAAACAACAGTTAAAGGAAATGTCAAGGATTATCAAGGCAAAGAAGAAGTTTGTAATTCAATCACAAACAGTTTTTCCTCCTAAAGAAGTTGTCGAGATATCACCTTTATTCACGGATACTACATGCACGCCATACGTAGGGTCCTCCTCTTGGGAGGTCATATACAAACTGTTCGAGGATGAAAACCCAAGGGTAATTGAGAAGCAAAGTGCTACTGCAGATGCTCCCGCTCTGGATGTTGGCTCTATATGGAATGATGTGGCCAATTCATTTTTGCATAGAATTGTCACTCATCCCAAAATATTGCCTTCCACAAATATGGTGAGACGGGTCATCGACCATCTAGATATTATAGATAGTGTTTTTATGACTCCAGAAAAGACAATCATCGGATCATTCAAGGCCGAGGATTTGAGGAAAATGTACCTTTTTCCACTATCGAAGAAAAATCATCATACTCAATTTGTCCAGAAGTTTATGCATGAGAATGAAAACCCAACAGAGCTTATCAGAGAATGGAGAAGGGACCCGAGAAAACACAAGCACGAGGACAGGATTATGTATTCATTAGCTTCTATTGTTGGCCCTTTCTCTCATGTCGTTGCTATGATGTCTCATTTATACGGTTGCTCTAATACACAGAAGTTCTCAGAAGAATGGGTATCGTTAATAGAGGTTGCTTCTGCTAGTTATATTATGGATTGGGATAATATATTGTCTAATAATTTAACTACTCAAATTCACAGTTATAGAAAGAAGCGCAAAGTTAATGATAGAACTCCTCCTCCTTTCTTTATAAGCGCCTATGTCATGGACGCTATTTGTTTCTCATATGATTTTACATCTATAGGATGGAAATGGACAATTCAATACCCTACCCCCATTCATGTTTACCTTGATATCTTGTGGGAATCCAAGTATCATTCTCATTTTTATAAAATTTGTCATGAAATTATCCTCCCCATTCACCAAGAGGTCTTTGGCAGCAAAGCACTGAGACTCTCTATAGATGTTAATAATGACTTAATGTCATTAGGGAGGTGGTTCATGGAGGATTCATTTACTTATATTCGAGTGTTTGGCAGTCTTGCCTATCCTCATGTTTTGCCTCTTTTTTTCCTTGATAAATTATTGGCCAGAGAAATTGCATACCAAACAGTTGGGAATGGTTTGACTAAAGTACTCAAGGATGCCAAGAAAACTACTTGGCCTTCTTTTCCTATTTCTTGTGGTATATATACATTGGAAAATTTCAGACATGCTCTTGTTGAAATTGACCAAATTAAAGCTTTAATTTTTCCAACCATCCCAAACAGACAATACAATCCCAATGGGGTCGCAAAAGATGTCACGGCACAAGCAAGAATCAGGCAATTCGCAAGCGAGCCTGATAAATTTGATGATTTATTTGAGATGGTTCCATAGTATTCCATGGTTGAAAAGTTAGCGGAAGATCGACTAACTCCTAAAGAATTGATTGAGTTTAATCAATATTGTAGTCGAAGAATAACCCATTTTCCAGAAGTTTTGCTAAGACATTCTCAACAAAATCCTGAAGTTCAAATGCATCAACCTCCTCATCAAAGGATCCAATTATTTCTCAAGTCTCAGAGATAACTACTTCAGTTGTCGAGCAAATGAAGAAAGTTCAAGAAGAAAATAAATTGAATGAAGTTTGGGAGGAATTTAATCATGTCTTATCAACTGAAGAAACTTAGGATGTAAACACTACAGTCAACAAAGAAATAGTGCAGATTCCACAAACTAAAGGGACAACCTCGTTCACTGTTGAGGTTCCCGATAAAACGAATGTTAATGAAGATACATAAATTATCCTAGCATTCCCTATGTCAGGGATAGTTCTAAAAATTGAAGAAATCCCTCCTTTATATGTGTTTTGCAGTCCAAAACACAAAGCAATTATGAGCAGGTCAAGAAAGAAGAGAAAGATGGAACAGGAACAGCCATTAGTTTCAAACGATACTCCTTTTCAATTTCTATGGAAAGGATCCCAAATAGCCCCTGACAAAGAATTAAACATACTATCACAGTTTGTAGGAGCTTATGCTAATTTTACTATTGATAAAGTAGTGGAAATTCAACTGCTTTTGAAGGAAAAGAACCAGAGGATTATTCAGTTAGAACAAAGTCTCCATAATGAAAGGCAAGCGATGGAGCAACAATGGCAAGCAAACCTTGTCGAATTACAAAAAAGTTTCAATGACTTGAAACTACAATTTGAATTTGAAATCAAAGATAAAGGTGTGTGGGTACAACAGCTACAACAAAAGATTAACCAGTTGAAAGAAAACCCAGAAGTAAATGAAATTCGAAAAGAAGCAGGAGAACTAGATACACTCCTTGCTAAACAACAAGTTATATTTTGTCATAATTTAACTTTAATTCATGATTTTTGTAAGACCAGTGATTCTTTGGTTAACCAATTGTCTGATCTAAGGACATTCTATGAAGAAGTTGATGAGAAAAACTTTGAGCATATGTATTGGCAAGCTATTGTTGAAGGAAGATTAGCTAATCTTCCTCGAATTGAAGAATCTCAAAAAGATATCGTTTTCGGTGACTGGGACATAAAGATGAAGCAAGCAGAAATGGCTATCATCAAAGCCAGAAATCTTGCTTCTAATTTCACTGAATATATTAGCAATACCTTATTGTAGGCCAATATAATACAGGAATGCCAAAAGGACACCTTTCTAGATGTCAAAACTTTGAAGCAGTCATGGCAGGAAGCATCAAAAGAAGAAGGTTGAAGACATCCAAAGTTTATCAAAAGTAAACCTCGAATGTTATTGCCAATTGTTAGTAAAGCCACATAGTAAATGGTTTGCGATGAGGATTCTTTCTAATGCAACAGCTCAACTTCTTCCAACACTCAGTGATGCAGTATTTACGGGGCAGATGCGCATGCAATCAATTCATCCCCCCCAACTGAAGCCAATGATGGACATATGTGGACTCAAAGAACGAATGGAGAATCAGTCTGCAGCACAGTCATGAATTTTATGTTACAACAAAATGTTATCTTTATCTTTGCTTTATCTTAGCTTAGTTTGTTGGAGCTTTTCTGAAGACTTTTATTTTTATTTTACTATTTTTGTAATATTAATAGACTATTTAAACCCCTCTCATGTATTTAGAAAGGGGTTTTGAATTTTTGGTAAACAACTTTGAACTTGCACTATTTTTTATTCCAAAGTTATCTAATTGAAGAAGTTGAACTGAAAGTTATCCTTTCCATGAGCAGAGTCTTAATGTATTGGGTACTATTATCTTATTTTGTTGCAATGTTTCAATGAGATAGATAGTGAATTTCTTATAAGTTGTTTCATTATATGTATGCTTTTGCAAACAGTCACACATTGTCACTATTGATGTGTAGGATTGTATCATTTGTGATTGTATATGAAATAACAAGATCTTAGATGTGATTAGTTTTAATCAACTAAATTAATTAATTTAGTTTATCTTATCTGTTTTATTTTCATAAAATATTTAATGATCTATATTGTTGCATGCTTTATGAAATATTTTTATGAATCACATATAAAGAGATATTCTCCCGGGATATATGTAGAATAAGTTTATTTATTAATATCATCTTTAATTTTAAATCTCTCCATTATTCTAATTTTATTCCATTATTCATTTATATTTATCTAATGGGAAATTGGTCCCTTTATCCCTAGTCGAAGCAACCAATTCCAACGGAAATGGAGCTATCTTATGTTCCCAACCGGGTGTTATTCCTCGATGTTGAGGCAAAATTTTTCCAGCCTTCAATAGGTAGGAAAATAAAAGAGTAGAAAAATTTTGGAGAAAAATAGAACATTAAAAAAAAAGTAGGTATATTTCTAAATTTGATTGAAGTTGAGAAAGAAAAGAAAAAGTTCAATACAATTAATAATGTTACAAGGTCATGCACATTGGCCAATAAGGGTGTAGTCGCTCCACTTCTCACATTTTTAGATTATAGGAATTGAAAATGTTTATATATATATATATATATATATATATATGGAAAATCTTCTATAGATCATTAAGGAAACTTAAGATAGAGTTAGTGGGATTGTCACTATATTCCTAATCTAGCTTTTTTATCTGAGAAAACTTTCGAAGGTGTAGAAGATATCTTTGAATAAACAAGGGACATTTTTCTTTTGTGGAAGATCCATGGACATTTATTTTTCAGAAAAAGGAATTCACAAATGTCCTCCTATAATATTTTTTTAACAAAAATGAGTAGCATTGGTATTAACTCTGCACTCGGTCATAGCAAATACTTGGGGGATTACATTGCCAATTTTCAATACTGACCCAGGATCAAAGTGACTGTAAACCCATTACATGGAGAGACACCAATGGTATTTAACTGTAGATCCAAATACAAAAGACTTACAAAACAACAATAGGAACAAAAGACACATATAGTGCTCAGTATTTGACATGAAATTTAGTAATTTTCTGTCATTGGCCTATTGAGATCGATGTCTTGCTTGCCTAGATCCTCCTGGAGATAGTCTTGACATGTAGGAGCATCTTTGTTGAGCTTGAGGTCCATTGTTATAACCCAAAGTGCATCCACTTCATCCACCAAGAATGAGATTTGATGTTCAAGAGCCATTATCTTATCAGTGTGTTCCATCTATTAGTGATATAGTTGAAAAGATTGAATTTGCAGGTCATAATCAACCCTATAGAGGGCTTCGTGGGCAGACAGACAATGTGAGAAATGGATCACTACAAATGAGGTCTCAAAATTAGAGTCATAATTCATGAGGATACGCGGATAGAGGATAAAAAAGCCACACATTTCATAAGGATACAAACCAGGCTTCCCCAAGGTGGCTTTAGGTGAGAGATAATCAACCTGAATTGATAGAGGACAAGGGAATTTAGACTCAAACCTATTGGGCCTCAAATTAATGTTACCCCAAGCATATATGGAACAACGTTGGCTAAACAAACTTTCTGTCAAACCGCCACAAGAGATAAAGGTCAGCCGATAGACAAAAGACCGAGAATTATCACACTGTCATTGAACCAAAAGATTCCGCAAAACCCTTGAGAAGGAAGACCATAATACTGTTAGAGTGATGTCCAACAGAACCTCAAGCCGCTTTAAAAATCTTGAATTGGAACCCAAAGCGCAGAGAAAGTAGCCTACTTCACTGGAGTTTCCATCTAGGTCCTGTTAGTTGTTGAAAACCAAATTGAAAACTAGAAACAAAGGATTACCTTCATGCAATAGAGCTTGAGTCAGCCTGAGGATGAGAGAGATAGGGAGCCCATGCACTGTTGGAGTGGTTTCAGAACCAGAGAGCCTATTTCTCCAAAATTCCCACGAACTAGAGTGTCAAACTCACAATTGCGCCGCATAGAGAAGGAAAAATCATAACCAGAAGTGGAGCTCTTCATACAACTTACTAAAAAATGGATGTCTGGACGCCATAGTGGATTCCAGAGACAAAAAAGCTACCAAATTAACGGACCACAAAGGAGATGGTGCAATCTGAGATACGAACTCAGTCATGAATGGAACTAGATCAAGGCGAAAGTCGAACTTATCACCAATTACCCTATCCATCCACACGATCCTCATCTATCCTCCCATAATTGATATATACATATATATATATATATATATATATATAGAGAGAGAGAGAGAGAGAGAGAGAGAGAGAGAGAGTAAAAAGAGAAACAAACTAGATCAAGGCGAAAGTCGAACTTATCACCAATTACCCTATCCATCCACACGATCCTCATCTATCCTCCCATAATTGATATATACATATATATATAAAGAGAGAGAGAGAGAGAGAGAGAGAGAGAGAGAGAGAGAGAGAGAGAGAGAGAGAGAGAGAGAGAGTAAAAAGAGAAACAAAACTTCCAAGGGGTCTTGGATAGATGGTGATCGGGTGCTTTATTAAGGCACTCCTTGATGTGAAGTCACGAGTTCAATTCCCCGCCCTGATCAGGGTGATATATTAGACATATTGAAGTTGTAGTCATGTCAAGCTTACAAAAAGATATATCCTAAAATTAATGTGTATATTTATATTTTTAAACCTCATATAAGTATCCTCCCATAAGTTTTATCCAATAATTTTAATAAAATATTCTTTTGAAAAAAAAACACAAGAAAAAATCTATGTCCTAAAATTAATGTGTATATTTATTTTATATTTTTATTATTTACATTTATAATTTGTTTATACATATATATAATATTATAATAATGTGAATTTTATTTTTCATAATGTTATTTAAAAATTAGAAAATATAACATATATATTTAAATATTTATTGGTTTGAGACTAAATTACCATATATTTTTTCATTGTTTAATATATATATATATATATATATAATTAATTTAAATCGATAATTCTTCATTTCAAAAACTAAATATATCAAAAACAAATTTGTAATATATATATATATATATATATATATATATATATATATAATTCAAAACAACATAGTAAATGAATATAATAGTCTTATTGCAAAACATGACAAGTCTATTTCATTAAAGTTATTTACGACCACTATTGCATATACGAAAGTGCAAATTCAAAACAAGCAAGTAAATGAATATAATAGTCTCATTGCATAACAAGAGTGTATGACACCTGGAAGCCATGGCAGTCGTACATGCAACGGTGATGGTTCTTTATTATACGATGCAATGGAAATATATTTTGATTAACATAAAATGTTTGAGATTTAATGTTGGCATTAGTTCGAAGCGAAATTTCCAAATGCGAAGCGAAAATATGATATAACCTATGCTTTTAGCCTCCTTGCCTCGGGAAGAGGCCAAATAAGACGATAAAATGGATTAATGTTCAAAAAGTTTGGCTATTTGTGATAGTAGGTGGTTATTCCTTATAGTAATCAGGTTAAATAAATGTTAAAATCCAACATTTTGATTACTATATTCCCTGCCTTGCCTGTGGCAGGGACAAAAAACATAGAAAGTATATTTCATTAAAGTTGCTTAGGACGACTATTGCATATACAAAAGTGCATCCACTAAATAAAAAAGTGTTATTGGAATAAACTTGAATCTAGATTAGGCTATATTTGACATTTAGTTTAACTAACAAAAAGAGTCACGATTAACTTTTCTCAATTTTTCTTCCTTTCTTTCTTTCTGTGGTAATTTCAAACATTTTCTTATGTTTAAATATTTTGGTTATTAAAAATTAATGTCTTCGAGCGAGAACGTGAACGCTCTTTGCAACTGACATTCACTCTGTTACGCCTCACATATCTGCTCTGATGACCCCTCTAGAGACCACTCCAGGTGAGGATCGCCCCCCCCCCCCCCCTCAAACCCCCGATTCAGCTATCATCGCCTTCAGGAGTGTCATCATATCTCTCACCCCCCCCCCCCCCCCCCACAAGAGCACCCTTTAGTCTCCAAATTCATCAAGAAGCATGATTCAATTCTGGAGATCGAATTTCCCCCCTATGTCCCACACAAGGATACTCTTTCACTTGCAGAACAAGGGTTGGTAGGCTAGTTTATGGGCCTTTGGCCCTCCCCAAAAATAGTGCAGAAATGTATCAAGTGTAACTGGGTTGCGAAGACCCAAGGTTAGATATCGGTGCACTTCTCCGACAAAGGGTACTCCACCTTCTATTTCAAATCCAAAGAAGACCGAGACCTAATTTTATGGACACATGAGGCCTCTATCTAAATCAATGGACGCCACACTTCAATCTAGAACTAGACAGACCAAGCGCAGTTTTGGTCTAGATCTGCGTTCCACACCTCCCTCTTCATTGTTGGGGAGATGATTTAGTAAGAGCTATAGGTATTACAATCGAAAAATATACAGAAATAAGTGAGCATAAGGGAAAACTTGCATGCATGCACTTGGATTGGTGTGGAAGTCAATGTCGGTAAAGGGCTTCCAAAGGCATCAGATCAAGTTAAAAAACTGGACACATATCCAATCATTCAAATATGAAAAACTCCCCTTTAAATGTAAGGTATGTCATGAATATGGTCATTTTGCAAATACATGTTCAAAGCGACCAGCTGAAGAATCCCAGGGAAACTCATATGTGCAATGGGAGACTATGAAATTCAGAAACTTCAGCTACTCTAGTAAACCCTCCATGACTTCAGCGCACTCTGCTTCAAGTCCTTCCCAGTCAAATCCCTCCCCATGTGTTCTGAATCCTCCTTCTCTCAGTGGATCCTCCCTCCCACCCTCCACCAATCCATTCAACCCTCTAGCTAATCATCCCTCCAATCCTAATCAAGAATACCCCCCATCATCCCCCCAGATCATGAAGAGGGAGAGATACATCTGACAAATGTGGCCCCACCATTTCAACATTCAGATTTGGTCCAACCCTCCTTTTCCCCTTCCTTCCTGATCCTCAATCCTCCAATATCTGCTCCTTCCAATCACACCCCCTCCATTGCCCATCCTAATTCTCCTCCATCTTCCCCCAACCCCCCTCCATCCTCTTCTACAAGATTGGTCACCATGAACCAAAAGAAATCTAGAAGGAAATAAAATAAGAAAATAAGCGATGAAGTAGCACAAAAGGACTTGGAATTGGGTGTTTAGAAATTGATGAACTCATATCTGAATTAAGGAACAACAACGAAGGACATGCAAACCCAAGTAGGGAGAGGTAAGGTCCCTGTCACTTTCTCTCAAGGTAAATAATGAATTGAGTCTCCTGGAATAATAGAGGTTTGGGTCATGCCTCCAAAATAAATGTAGTTAAAGACCTTATCATATCAGAAATTCCAGCGATCATCCTACTCCAAGAGACTAAATTGAGCAAGGAAGAAATGGAAACAATAATAAAAAGAACCAAGAATTTATTAGAAGCAACAATAAGCTCCAGAGGAGCATCAAGAGGCGTATGCACAATTTGGAACCATACAACCATAGATATTAAAACAATTTATAAGGATGAACACTGGATCAAGACTGATATTAAAAGTAAGGAGACAAGGAAAAAATTCACAGTGTACAACGTCTACGTCCCCACACATTCCAATGATAAAGAAAGGTGTTGGCAATCAATGGAAACCAAGCTATCTAAAGAAGAAAGTCACAGTATCAAAATAGGAGGGGACTTTAACTTATTCAGGAACATCGATGAGAAGAAAGGTGGATCATACCTTCTTGGTTCAAACAGGGATAAGATTGAATCCATCATTACAGAGCATTATCTTATGGACATCACTCTAAAAAATGGTAAATACACTTGGAAAAATAGAAGGATAGGACCAGGAAACATCAAGGAAAGGTTGGATTACGTCCTAATCCATGTTAGCTTCATAGCAGGGAATGAAATAACTTCTTCAAAAATTATTCCAATAGAAACATCTTATCATAAGCCCATCACCTTGTTTATGGGCGAAAGTGAAAATCTAGGTTCCCTCCCCTTCTGTTACAATCCCCAATGGTTTACAATTGATGAGGCCAAGAATCTCATTTAGACCACATGGAAGACTAGACTGAATGGATCTTTGATATTCATATGGGAAACTAAATTAAATCTCGTTAGAGCAACTCTCAAAGAATGGGAAAAAACAAGCTACAAAGAGCCATTGAAAGAGAAAATGGAGCTGCAAAGAGAACTCAAATCAATACAGGAAATATTGGAGAGCAAAGAAGAAACTCTAGAACTGTAGAATAAAGAGAAAGAGGTCTACTAGAAGTTGTACCAAAGCAATAGAAAAGAGGAAGAGAGTTGGAGGACAAAATCTACAAACTTGTGGTTATAAGTTAGCAACAAAATACAATCTTTTTCCACAATAAAACCAAAGCAAGAATAATAACCAATGGAGTATAGGTGTTAATTAGTGAGGGAAACAATTCCATCGAAAAGCAAGAGGTGATCAAAAGGGAAGCCCGCCAACACTTTAAAAGTTTCCTGTCAGCAGATTTAGAACCAAATAGTGATGAAGATTTGCTCAAAATTATACCCAATATAGTAATAGAGGAATAAAATGCAGCCTTGACCAAGTCAGTGGAAGAAGAAGAACTACAAAGAGTCATTTGGAGCATGCATTTGAACAAAGTGCGGGGACTAGATGGCTTTTCCATAGCCTTCTATTGCACCCACTGTGAGATCATTAAAAAAGATATACTAAAGACGATTCGATGGAGCCAAGCCAAATGAAAAATTGGAGGTAACATTAAATCCATCTTTCTTGCTTTGATACCTAAATAATCTAGACCCTCTTCCCTTAATCGTTTTCATCCCATCTCTTTGTGTAATTCCTCATATAAAATCATAGCCAAGATCCTTGAAAATCACCTTAAAATCCTTCTCCCTAAGTCGATCTTTGAAAATCGAGGAGGTTTTATTAATAACAGGAAGATAGTGGACAATATCCTCCTAGTACAAGAAGCATCCAGTCCATCCTTCCCTGTAACGAGCAAGGCTTCATCCTCAAGCTCGACATGGCCAATGCCTTCAATAAGGTCAGACATTATTTCCTCCTCACTATCATGGAGAAATTTATTTTTGTTAAGGAATTCATTAGCTTCATCAAGGCCTACACCCTCAAGCCATGGATTTCCCCCTTAGTAAATGGAAGGCTGGGGGAATTCTTTCAAAGCTCCAGAGGGATTAGACAATGATGTCTAATCTCCCCGTTCCTCCATATAATTATCGCAAAATCTCTCAGCATGAGGTTAGAACAAGAGAGATAAAGAGGGCTTATGACATGAGTTCAATACAATAGAGGAACAAAAAACATGAATCAATCTCAATTCGCTCATGATACCCTGCTTATAGGAGGGGCATGCCCCATAGTGGAAAAAATATTTAAATCCATCTTGGATCAATTCTGGGATGCATCGAGGGAACTAATTAATAGTCTCAAAAGTTGCATATATGGTTGGAACACCCCTTTTGAACTCTTCAGCGTATCTCCCAGACATTCTGAGTCCCTTGAAAAATGGAGTGGACTCGATTCAAATATCTTGGTATCTCCATCTCCAAGCAATCTCTGAAAAACAAAACTTGGTTCATAGACAAAATGAAAAGGAAAGTCTAGTAATGGGGAGTGTACTAGCTCAACATGGCGGGTATATTCATTCTAAACAAGTACTTTTATCCCTCCCACTGTAGAAATTTGTAATCATGCAAGCTCCAACAAGTATCCAAAATCATATAGAGAGCACCATTTGGAAAAAAAATTGGCTGGGAGGTAGAACAAAGACTAAAAAATTTAGCCTTCTAAGCTGGAGTAAAGTCACAACACCATATGAGAGAGGAGGAATAGCCATTGAGAATCCTATATTGATAAATCTAGCTATGGGAGCAAAAAATACTTGGAGACTAACAACAAAAGGACCAACATGGTGGAAGAAAGTTTTAGAAGAGAAATACATGACCTCTAATCGACAACAACTCCTTCAAAGGCAAATCCCTTCTAGACCTTGCTAACAAATCTGGAAATTGTGCAAGAAAACAATTCCTCTCATTCAAGCCCACACCTCCATAATTCCAGGGGGAGGCCATGACATTGATATCTGGTATGAAAGCATCATGGGCAAGCCCAAACTCTTCTCCAGTCCTGAAATCCAACAAATCAGGAACTGACTTGTAGGAATGGGTATCACTAAATTGGGCCACCTCTCAGAATGGGACCATTATGACAACTCTTGGAAAGGTTGGAAGTCCTTCACCATCCCTCCATAGCTTCATCAACAATGGTATCTACACTTTCAACACCTAAAAGGCACAACAGGCACCTAGTACAGTCATCAGGATAGTTTTAAATGGAATTTGGCAAGGGGTCCATTCATAGTCAAGAGTGCCTATAAAGCACTTCAAGAAGATCAAGAGACTTGGACCCTTTGGCCTTCTCAAAAACTGCTTTGGAAATATGAAATACTCCCCAAAATTAAGCTCTTTCTTTGGACCCTCCTCAGAGGTAAGATCCTAACAGTTGAAAACCTTAAAAAGTGCAACATTCAGAGGCCTTCCATCTTCCCACTGTGTCTTAACACAGAGGAGACCATCCAAAACCTATTTCTTTCATGCCATTTCTCTCAAAGTTGTTGTAAATATATGTACCAACCTCTACCTATCCAAGTAGACTTTGAGAGAAGCATATTCGATTATTTCACCCAATGGAACTTGAGCTACCCTTACTCCCTCAAACATAAGAACCTTATCAAGTGCTTTTGGACTAATCTTCCTGCATACCTATGTTGGTAGATTTGGCTTGATCAAAATAAATATATCTTCCAAAAAAAAAACCTATACAAAGGAATATCACGGCCAAAACCTCGAGCCTCTTAATTAAAATGATCTTCTCCAAAGGTAACAATAGGCTTGATCAACAAAGATTTCAAGTGAAAGAAGAGATATGGTTCAAATTTGTCACAAACAAAATTCCTCATAGCACTCCCTCTTACAGATCATTTTGTCACATCCAATCAAATTGCCTTGAAACCAAATCAATAAACATCCATTGACACTTTTCATTCATCCCTTACATAGTCAAGAGCATCCTCTCTCCAAAGGTTCCAATAATTCTTGGTTAAACAACTTAAAAACCTAATTTTTGGCTCCTCTCACACTTTCCCTTTATGCAACCTGCATTGTTGCAAGTTGTACACAGAGCATATACACTCGCCATCACATGTTTCCTTCATGGTAAGTGCGATGGCTCTTGAATTTCAGTAAAAAAAAAAAAAATCGAATCTTCTCTTTCCAGAAGCTTCCCGAGTGGTTTTAACTATTTACTATTAGATCAAGATCTCGAACTTCTATACTTGAGGTCTTATATCTTATACCTACAACTTATCCTTCCTCATATGTGGATCTAAGTCTTAGATTGGTAAATCCAAAACCACCCCATTTACCCTATAAATTTATTGCCTCCCATAAAGTCTAGGTTGGCTTTTGGAGATTCTTAGCTATGCCCTCATGTTGTTGCTTTGTGCCTAAGGATCCATTGTCTTTCCATGCAATTGAGTTTTGATTAAAGGCTTGCTTTGTGGAAAAGGAAGGAAAAGATAGTTGGGGAGACATCTATAAGGTCAAGATCTGTAAAGGGCTGTAACTTCTCCTACTTTCATCAATACAAAATGTGCTTTGTTTTCCTCTACTCATGTCTCATTTATGCATATGTATTACAATTCCTTCTTGACTTATTGTTTAGAGATGTTAGTACATGCTATTTTTATGTTGTAGTGCTCTTTTTTGTTTTAGTTGTCTTCCATGTCCTATATATAGAGCATTTGGAGCTAGAGATTACAAGCAAGGAGAAGAGGAGAACTTACGTTGGATTTCAGGTAGGTCTTTCCTCCATGTTCTAATTTCTTTAGGGAAAGTATAAGTATTTATGTCTCTGTTGTTTCTAGATTGAGCCACTATATCTAGGGAGTTTACTTGTATCCACAAAAGATAATTATCCATCAAACACCCCTGACTCGCAAAGTTACCGATCCTTCCTTCCCAATTGGAAAATCAGGCTCAAGGATAAGGAGTTCTAATTTTGGTTAAAGGAACAAAGACGACTCTGCCTCTTTTTTGATGGGGCCTCCAAACACAACCCGAGAAGAGTAAGTGTTGGGGGAATAATTCTCGATCCTGAAGGGAAAGAATTAGCATCCTATAAATGGGGATTGGGAAAGGACTCGAACAACATGGTTGAAGCATGTGAAATCCTCATCGGTGTCAAAATTCTCTGTGATCTTAGTCTCATGTCCCCCACCATAATAGGTGACTCAACTCTTCTCATGCAACATCTGATTAAGGGTACCAGGCCCCAGAACGTCTATCTCAGTCAAGTCATGATCCAGATCCAAACCACTTGTAATCCTTGGATATATATTTCTAATGAGGTACCGTGTGCGTCAAACGGAGATCGTATGCCAAAGTTACGACCCTGAGAAGTTGATGTACCAACTTACCCCAACAGGGCCCATAGTTTGGTGTTTCATCTCCTAGGGTTAGGTTTTTGGATGTTTAGGGTTTTCCATTGTTTCTCAATAATAAATAGGCCTTCAAGCCTCATTGTAACACAATTCAAAGGCATGTAGCTGTCACATCTCTTCTCAGAGATAAGCTACCATCACCCGAGCTTGTCTTATTTCCATTATGTTTGTAAGCATATTTAAGTATTTGAGATTAATGAAATGAAGTGTTATTTATGTTGCATATTTGTATTTATGGTTATATATGTAATTTGTTGCATTCCTGTTTAAATATGGATCAGTGGTATCAGAGCGGTCTGCTCTTTCTCTATTTTTCTTTGCATGTCCCCAACGAGGTCAGGGTATAAGGAGTTAGGGCTTGATCTTGTTGAACTTTTCCAAGTTCAACCTCACAAGCCCCGACGGTCGCCCATGGGGGAAGAAAAGAAAGATGAGGGAGCAAGGGATCCTATCAAAATATTGCTCAAGGAGGCCCTCAAGAAACAAAGGAACGCGATGATGGATAACCTTGCTCGAATCCTTCAATAGTTTGCCATCGGCGGCGCATCCATATCCAGCAGCCACTCTAGAGGCACCACTCCTTTTAAGGTACAACTAAACTTTGACATTCCCATATTTGAGGGCCAAATAGATGTAGACGCCATAGATAAATGGTTAAATCTACTACAAGGATATTTTTCTATTCATGATTTTTCCAGTAGGGAAAATATTACTTTTGATCTTCTCAAAGCCACCCCCCACATCAAGGACTGGTGGGAAACCTACCATGAGCAGAAGGATGAAAGTGCGCCCTCACTGTTTTTAGGCGCACCCACTTGGAATTCGTTCTAGGATGCCATAAAGGAGCAGTACTACCCTGTCGGGAGCGAGGATAAATACATAAACTAGACCATGTTGCGGCAGGGAAGGGACGAAGATGTGGCAGAGTTTACCAATGTTTTTCATACCCTTCGTACGAAGTTGGGTATCAAGGATTTTGAGAAACATTTGGTACTCAAGTACTGTAGCTGCCTACATAGGTACATCTAGGATTAGCTAGAGTTCATGGACATCTCCTTGCTTGGCATGAAATACCGATACATTGTCAAGATCTAGCAGAAGCTTAAACATAAAAAGTGAGACTTTGGATCTGTGAATCCGAAGCAAGGGAAAGGTGCCCCCAAACAATAGAACAAAGGACAAATCCAAGGCAGGGCAGCCCAAGTAAACTCGCCAAAGACGCAAGCAAAGAACAACACCATGAAGCCAAAGAAGGACACAGGAAAGTGGTGTGAGTTCCATAAGAGCTCCACTCACAACACAAGTGAGTGTTGGGCCAAGCAGTCACTGGTGGTCGAGATGAAGGCTTCTAAATCAGATGTATGTTGTGACTTTAAGTCAGAACCTGACAAGGGGAATGATAAAGGGAAGCAGATTATCGATGCGGAACCCAACGCCATTGTTGCCACCATGAAGATCCAGAGGAGGAGGAGCGCCTCTTCCACTCCCAAATGTGGGTAAAGGGCTCCATGCTACAATTCATTATCGACAGCGGGAGCCAAAGAACCTCATTTCAGTAGAGGTCGTGAAGTAATTAGGCTTAACGATCACAACACACCCACAACCATACACCATCAGGTGGCTTCACCAAGGATGGGATCTTCGTGTGAGCCAACAATGTCACCTTCTGGTGAGCTCCAGTATTGTAGCAATAATGCTACAACTCCTGGGGCTTCCTGTCTCTCATTTTATCAACCCGGTAGTTCATACAAACTTGGAAGTGACGGTGCTATATGCACAAGTACTAGCTCTTGTCGCAGCTGTCACTTGTTCAGCTGGCACAAGTCCGCTAGGGCTCAAGCCAACTTCTATAGGCTCTCAGAAGAAGCTCGCTAATTGATGGACGAAAGCTAATCTCAAAGGAAAGCTACTTTACTTGACAAAAATGAACTGAAAGCAAATCAAAGCATGTAAACCTAGGAAACCCTAATTTTACTAGTCTAACCTCTACAATGCAAAGAATGTAAATGCAACTTCTACCAATGCTGTCATTACCTCTAATAAGTGAAAATGCATGGATCTAAACTACTTGCATCATGAAAGTTATGTTTTTGTATTTTTCCTTTAAGTGTGTGGAATGATTGTGATCTTGTGCTAACTAGGGTTTGGTGGTGCAGATGGGATGGAGAAGGAAGGAAAGCGTGGGACAGGTTGGGGAGGCTAGGAGAGGTCCCTAGGGATCCTTAGCATCCATCCACAGAGGTTCCTCGCATTCAGATGCTCAGAAACCGAGAGAGTGGCCTCCTACAGGATGGCTGCAGGGGATCCTACAGGATACTCTGGTTTCTACAGGATGTCTACAAATGGCTGCAGGATGACCTACCGTGAGTGTTTGGCGTGATGGAGGAATGATGAAATGGTAGAGGGAGATGTGTAAGGTAGGAATGAGGCTGATGATGGCTGTAGAAGTGGAAGAATAGGATGGGAAGTGAGTGTAGGGAGTAGGTTGGAAGGTAAAGGGCTATGTCAACGAAAGGGCTAGAGAATGGAAGTACGTGAGGAGTGAAATACCTTGGGAGATGACAGAGTGGAGCAGGGGTCAAAGATGTGTTTGCATGCGTGATCAAGATGGAGGACGAAGTGATGGAACGAGAGAAAGAAGTGTAAGTGAAACAAATGCTTATGACTGTCACCAAACCGAAAATGCATCAACCTAAACTACCTGTGTTTGTAAATTCAATGAACAGCAATCCAAAACGCAAAGGAGAATGTGCATGAAGCCGTGGTAAAGGAGTGTGGTGCAGGTGTGAATCATGTGGAAGCATCTAACATAACGTGACTGTGTTTGCAGCAATCATGGAATAAAGAAATGCGTATTTTTGGTGGTTAGTCATGGACTTCACTCCAATCCCAGATGAGGTGGCAGTGAGCCTTAACAACCTTTTTGTTGGAGCTCCAATCGATTATATCTATCCTCTGCTACACTAAGCAAGTGGAAACAAATTCACCATAAGCAACTCCTATCTAACTCATGAAAAAGACCAACTTAACAACCTGTAATTCGAATTGCATGTGCAAATGAAAAGCTCAAAGTGCTGAAATGAAATGGAAACAACACTACAGCAGAGGGGATCTATGGCTCTCAGGTTGGGCCCCAACCTGAGAGCTATAGTCTCCTTAAGAAAACTCAGAACTAGATCAGAATCTGCCTCCTTTATTCATAATCTGATATCATGCCAAATTGGCTTACAAAAAGGAACAAAAACTGAGCTGTGCTCCAAAATTACAATAGTAATACGAGAGTTTCAACAACCTATCCAAGGCTAAGGCCTCTATACTTATACAAAAACGATGATCCAACAAGTGTCCTTGATTTTAGGAGCTCGGCTGTCCAACTAGAGTTTAACTGCTGATCCTGTAGGACGGTCATAACTGTTGTTCCTGTAGAGCAGTTTATAACTATTGTTCCTGTAGAACAGTTGGCTACTTCTAAGCTCGGAGGGGAGATGGATTGGAGCTCAGAGTTCTTGGTGGGAATCACGAGGAATGTCCCTAAGACCGTGGACATCCTCTCCTAAAAACCAGCAGTGCCACCTCATTGTCTCCTTGTCTCCTTTTTCGTTGTCTTTTGCTCCCTTTTAATGCCAAAACCTGGAATCATAATGCATTAGTCACGTAGATAGAGTGCCTACCCTTCTTCCTACAAACAACATGAATAAACTAAGAAATGCATGCATAAGCAATAAAAAATGAATGGTTTGAGCAAGTAGAATAGGCCAAAATGAGCCCAAATTGTACCAAAATTGGGGCTCATCACCTTCCATACAACATCAAGCCCTTCATGGATGAGGTATTATGTGACGTTGCTCCTATTGATGTTTGTGATGTATTATTAGGCCAACCATACTTGTGGAAGCGACATGTTGTGTATGAGTCAAGGCCTCGCGTTGTTATTGTTACCTTGAGAAATAAGTTGTACAGGATACCAGAGGTAGCTCTGCCTACCGCCATCTCTTTGGTTACTGCAAAAAAATGAGATAAACTCATTTCCAAAACCGAGATTTTTTTCCTGATGATACGCCCTTAGGGAAAGAAGAAGACGGTGGCCACGAACTCCAGACAGGGCCCCTCCGCACGACAACAACAGATGGACAAGGTCGTGGAGGAGTAAAAGCACATCTTCACCTTCCCCGTAGGGGTGCCTTTACACTGTCAGGTCAAGCACTCCATCGATCTAACTCCAGGTGCGTCGTTGCCAAATGGACCCATATATCGATGCTCTATTTTGGAGAATGACAAAATCAAGAGGTAGATTCAGGAGTTGTTGTAGTAAGGTAACATCTAGATGAGTTCATCACCCTGTCGGAGCCCAATCATGTTGGTACAAAAGAAGGATGGGACTTGGAGACTCTGTATTGACTATCGAGCACTGAACAAGGTCACTATCTGGAATAGGTACCCGATCCCATGGATTGATGACCTTATGGACCAACTCAAGGGGGGGAAATATTTTAGCAAGATCAACTTGAAGTTTGGATATCACCAAGTACCAATCAAACCCTCCAATGTGTGGAATATTGCCTTCAAATCCAAGGAGAGCCTTTTCGAGTGCCTGGTTATGCCTTTCAGGTTGACGAATGCTCCTGTAACCTTCATGAGGTTGATGGATGACATCTTGCGGCCGTTCACCAACTCATTTGTAGTGCTATACTTGGATTACATCTTGATATTTAGTCAGAGTTGGGAAGAGCACCTCCATCATATCACACAGGTTCTCCAAACACTGCAGTAACACAAGCTGTGTGCCAATTTGGAGAAAAGCACTTTTGGCATGACCCGAGTTCAATATCTAGGATACATTATTGATCAATGAGGGGTGAATGTGGATCCAGCCAAGATCCAAGTCATTCGGGATTGGCCAACCCCAACCACTCTGACAGAGCTCCGCAACTTTCTGGGTCTTGCCAATTTTTACTGCAAGTTCATGTTGGGGTTCTCTCATATCACTTGGCCCTTGAGTCAAGTCACCAAGGGAGGAGCGAAAGAAAAATTCTTTTGGTCTGAATCTCAACAGAAGGCATTCACAGAGTTGAAACATCACCTTTGCTCTGCACCAGTGCTCACATTACCAGACTTGCAACAACCATTTGAGATCAAGACAGATGCCTCTGACTATGTTATTGGGGCAGTCCTTACTCAACAGGGGCATACAGTGGCATATAACAGTGAGACACTTTCAAACATGGTCCGGAAGTATCCCAATTATGACAAAGAGATGTATTCCATTGTGCAGGCCTGCCGACAATGGAAGCATTACATTTTGGGGAATGAAACGTCATCCACACAAACCACCGACCCTTGCAGTTCATACAAATGCAAGGGAAGTTGCATAATGATCGCCATCAAAAGTGGTCCACATACCTACAACAGTTCCATTTGAATATCAAGTACGAGAAGGGAAACACCAATAATGTTGCAGACTGCCTCAACCAACTCCCGATTATGGCATTAACCACCATGCTTAAATCTTGTGGGCACAAGACTTCTAATTGGCCACTTCTCTACAAAGGAGACCTAAAATTCGACCACACATACTAGATGCCCTTGGAGGGTCAACAAGTGTTATATTTTCACCTCCAGGATGCACTATTATGCCACATGGGACACATTTGTGTTCCTTCAAGCAAGCGTGCCAAGATTATTTTTGAAGCGCGCTACAGTCAAGTCGTTGGACATTTAGGGGTCGAGAAAATAGTGGCAATACTGCAGAAGTATATCTACTGGTTGAATCTTCGACAGGATGTTGGGAAGTACATCAAATTCTACACTGCCTACGTCATTTCCAAACCGACCATCAAGAAGCAAGGCCTTTATACTCCACTGCCTACCCCTAGTCGACCTTGGGAATCCATCTCCATAGATTACATGTTGGGCCTTCCTTTTACTAAGCATGGCAATGACTGTGTTTTTGTGGTCGTCAATAGATTCTCGAAGATGGCCATTATGGAGGTCTGCAAGAAGAATATCACAGCAGAAGCCACTACTAAACTCTTCTTTGAACGAGTGTGGATATACTTTGGGATCCCACAGTCTATCATCTCATATCGGGACAACACGTTCCTCATTACATTTTGGTCCAGTCTCTGGTCGATGCTAGACACCAATCTCACTAAGTCCACAACTTTCCATCCCCAAATTGATGGTAAGACAAAGTTCGTCAACAAGATGATCGTACAAATTTTTCGCATGTACAATGCAAAGCATCCATGCACATGGGATGAGATCCTCCCCTATGTCCAACACAACTATAACTGGGCTCTCCACAGCTCGACTGGCTACAACCCTTTTCATGTGGGCCTGGGATTCCAACCATTATGTTCCATTGATGTGGCCATACCATTTCCAACTACTCAGGAAAATTCAACTCATGTCCAGTCAGAAGCCGACAAGGTAAACAACTTCATTGAGCACATTCAACACATCCGCCAATAGGTCCATGATATCTTGGACAGAGCCAATGCTAAGTACAAGCAGGGACATGATCAACATCGGGTGCCACACAAGTTCCAGGTGGGCGACAAAGTTTGGCTACATTTGCAGAAGGAGTGCCTCGTTGGGCCCCACTGCAAGCTTCGCCCACCCCGATATGGGCCATACGACATCACCAATGTAGTAGGGGACAATGCTTTTGTAGGAATTTACATGGTAAGTTCCTTAGACAGAACACCAAAAGACACCACTCACAAACAGATCACAGATCAGTACACTACTATTCTTGACGTGGTTAAAACCCTCAAAGGGGTAAACAGTCCATGGCCTGAGCCAACGCGGCCACTTCAAGCAATTTATTAATGTAAAATAAAGAAAAATTACATAAGCTTCTCTCATGAACGATCACCTAACAAATTACCCTCCATGCTCTTTAAATAGACATCATGGACCAATCGATTGCTAAGCCACGAATCAAGTGTCGGTAATAACGAAGAGAGAATGAACCGTCGAATCACTTCATGTCTAGAACATATCGCAACCATCGGATTGTAAGTTACAAAAAGTACATACTAAAGAAACACACTTTACGTAATTATACACTAGACCAAGTTATACCTAGTTATTTCCTATGTGTCGGAATATCCTAACATCCCCCCTTAAGAAAAACCTGGGATAGGATTGAAGGATGCACAAAGATGACACAATAGGAGGAAGGAGGCATTAGAGCCTATCCCCCCTTAGTGGAAATTTCTTGAACTCCAACCATAAGTCAAATTTTAGTAAACTTCGCCTCTGTGAGAGCCTTTGCAAAGATGTATGCAACTTAATCATCAGTTGAACAATAGTGCACTTCAAGAACATGGTCATGAATGAGCTTTCTGCTGATGTTGGACTGGATCTTTGCATAGTTGAATGACACTTTTAATATCACACCAAAGAGTAGTTGGATGTTGCTATTGAAAACCAAACTCTGATAGGATCTGACAAAGCCACGGGGCTTCCTTACTAGCTTCAATGACACCACGATACTCTGTTTCTGCTAAAGAAAGAGAAATCACACTTTGTTTCTTGGAAGCCCATGTAATAGGTCCAAAACCAAGAGTGAAGATATAACCTACAGTAGACTTTCGATCATCAGGGTCACCGGCCCAATCAGAATCAGTGAAACCAACCAATAGAGGAAATGCTTCTGAATTGTAATGAATCTCAAACTAAACTGTACCTTGAACATAACGAAGTATTCTTTTAGCTGCTTTGCAATGACTTTCATGTGGGTTTTGCATAAACCGAGCAACAAGGCAAACATCAAAGGAAAGGTCAGGACGGGTATGGGTCAGATATAAAAGTTTCCAACAAACTAATAGTATAAGGTTGCATCAACTTCAGGGGAACTACAAGTGACTGAAAGTTTGGCTCAGGACTGAAAGGGAGAAGGGTTTGCCTTATAGTCTTCCATGTGAAAGTGGTGTAGAAGATCACAAACATAGTTACCGATTAAATGGGAAATATTACCCCAAAATGGGTACTCAAGCCCAAAAATCCCAAAAAAAATGAAAAAACACCTTGAAATTGAAAAGTGTTGATAGCCCCATGGGGGTAGGCGAGTTGGTAATCACAATGTGGTGAAGTTTGTTAGAGAGGCAGGCTCTGTACTGAAGGTCACGAGTTCAATTCCCCCGGACTAACCCAAAGCTATGGAGAGGGGCGGGCACAATTCCTAGGGGTTATAGTGGTAGCGGTCATAACCGAGCCCATGTAACGCGAGTTGCGAGGCTGCTCCAGTTGCCAATTCCTTTGTAAGTAAAAAAAAAAGAAAAAAGTGTTGATGTCGGAATAAAGTTTAGTTTTTTATCCCAAAAAAACATGAAAAACACCTTGAAATCGAAAAGTGTTGATGTCAGAATAAAGTTTAGTTTTTTATCCCAAAAAAAATGGAAAAACACCTTGAAATCGAAAAGTGTTGATGCCGAAATAAAGTTTTTTGTTTGGTGCAAAAAACAACTTGAAATCGAAAAGTGTTCATACTGGAATAACGTTTTTTTTTTGGGTACATTTTCAACACTGTTTAGTAATGACGTTAAAAACAAAATATCGTGGCTGAAAAACTTCAAATTTCCAATGATTTTCAAGCATGACATTAATGATAAAATATCACGTCTTTGAAAACCCTTAAAATTCCAACGATTTTTAAGCATGACATTAAATTTAAAATATGACTTCTTTGAAAAACCTTAAAATTCCAACAATTTTCAAGCATGGTGCTAAGAAAAAATATTTATAATTGTTTTCAGTGATAACATTAAAGATAAAATATCACGACTTAGAAAAGCATTAAAAATCTTGACAATGTTTCAACAATGGAATTAAAACCAAAGATTATGACTACAAAACAATCTTAAATTTTCAAAATATTTTAAGCATGACATTATGGAAAAAAATTATGACTAAAAAACTTTAAAAATGAACACCTGAATGAAAGAGTTATTATACCAAGAGTATTTTTTAAATGCTAAATGTATAGCGATTTTGAAATCTTAGCCTAAGACAACTTGATACATTGTGAAAAAAATTAAAAAATCAACTATCAAATTAACACGTAGTGTAGATGAGCTCAACCCATTATAATGACAACTTAAAGACCAACCATGAAATTAACACATTGTGGGGCAGACTGGATTCATTATAACAAAAAATTTAAAAATCGTTAAATTGAGGCTTCTGTCATCCATAACATTTATTAAGAAGAGTTTTGGCGTAAATCACATCTAGAAAACCTTTGTTGATGTGTTTCGAACCAACTACGATGAACCACACTAGTTGGTTCGAAACGCGTCGACAAAGGTTTTCTACATGTGATTTATGTCGAAACTCTTCTTAATAATTTAAAAATCAACTATCAAATTGCACATAATGGGATGGAGTTGCTAGACAAGCATCGACACATACCCTACAAAAAAAATAATAGATATATATATATATATATATATAAGAAAACAAAAATTGAAATATTGAAAAAAAAAATAAAAATAAAAAATTATAACAAGTAATAAAACATAACATAAAAAATATATAGTAATGACATAAAAAAAACCTATAAAATGAAAAAAAAATTAACCATACCATGTTAAAAAAAAAAAAAAAAACAAATGGAAAAAAAAAAAAAAAAAAAGGACAACAACAACAACATTAAAAAAATTTAAAAACTAAAAAAAAAAAACAGAAATCCCCAGCGAACCCGAGGCCCAACTGGCAAGGGGACAAAAACAACAACATTAAAAAAATTTAAAAACTCGGAAAAAAAAAAAAAAAAAAAAAAAAAAAAAAATCCCCAGCGACCCCGAGGCCCAACTGGCAAGGGGATGATTCATGACAAAAAATATATTAAATTTCATAAAATATATCAAAACAAAAAAATTCAAAGCAATTAAAAAAATTAACATTTAAAAAAAATATATATTTTAAAATAAAAAGTATAAAAAATTTAAATTTAAAACGTAAAATTAAAAATATTAAAAATAAAATAAAAAAAATAAAATAAAATTCAAAACAAACAAAAAAAACCTTAAATTTAAATTAAAAATTAAACATTAACAATTAAAAAAATAAATAAAACAATTACAAAATACAACCCTACCCCTCCACCTTTCCCACTCTCGGCCCCCCCATCCCCTCCCTGCCCAAGCCCCCAGCCATCGGTGAAGAGGCCATAGGCCGCTAGCTGGGGGCCCAAGCAAGGATGGGGGGGGGGGGGGGGGGGGTGTGGGTGGGTGGGGGGGGTGCGTAGGGCCGAGAGTGGGGAGGGGAGGGGCGTGGGGTGGAAGCCAAGTGGGGAGAGGGGAGCGGAGGGAGGGGGGCGAGGGCGGTGAGCCGGGTGAGGGAGGGGAGAGGGGAGTGGAGGGAGGGGGGTGAAGGCAGGGGCTGGAGTGAGGGAGGGGAGAGGGGGGTGAGGGTGCGAGGTGTGGTGGGAGGGAGAGGAGAGGGGAGGGACGAGGGTGAGGAAGGAAGGGGGGGAGGGGACGGACAAGAAGGGAGGTGTAACACCCACAAGTCGTTGTTGCAAGATGGTGAGTCGGGCGCGCCAACCATGCGCGTTTAACCGGCGAGTCGGTGGGAGTTGGCGTGGGCGCACGACGGGCGAGAGACGAGCTAGGCTGTTCAACTTGCGAGTCGAGGGCGCGCTCAAATGGTGCAATGAGCTGACCGAACGATCCAAGGTGCAACCGCACGAGTCATTGCGAAAAATGGCTAAGTGTTGGAAAGTTGGCGAAGTTATATGGGTGGGCGGTCCCACACATGGGTGCCCCACACCATGACCGACAGAGTAAAGTGGTGAAACGAAAAAGTGGTGGGTTGGCTTGTCTAAAAGTCAAAGCCCCTACCAAGTTTAACCATCATATATAAGGGCGAAGTCATGGTGGAAAAAGACAAGTGAGTCTTCCATTCCACCTCACAGTGGAGGTTCTAAGTATTGGGTGAGCCACCCAAGCGAGGGAGTCGAGGATGAGCCCATTGGTCAGGTGGAGCTAGTATCGTAGCAAGCAAAGGCAGCGCGGTTAGGTAATAGGTTAGCCGCAAGGCGAGGCGAGCCAAGGGGATGAGCCACAAGTCGCCACACCGCTGGGCAGCAGGTTATCACGGCAAGGCTGAATGGAACGCAGTGGGAGTTCGGGTAGAGGAGCTCGTGGGCGGGGCGACCCGATGTGTGGGCACCCGCAGTTGGAACGGTGAGTCGGGTGGAACACGCCTGCGATTGAACAGCGAGCCGGGTGAAGTGCGCCCGTCGCTAAATGGTGGGTCGTGTGGAGGCACCCGCGGTCGAACGAAGTGCCAGGGTGAGTGCGCCCACAGTGAGGTAGCGAAGAGTTGGCAAGGAAACGTCAGGCACGGTGAGAGCATTTGGTGGACAACAAAACGGTGCACGAGGTTACGGTTGACTTGGGTAGGCTTGCACGGTGCAACAGCAAGGTCGGTGGACTGGTCGAGCTGCACGATAGCCTCTCTTTTGTAATTTGTAAAAGAACCGGTCGAGCTATGCTCCTGGGGAAATTGTAAAAACAACAGATTATACATATTTACTTGTATATATTGTGTTTGTGTCCCTTGTATGGTTTGGTGTTCTATTAATGTATTCCGCACATTAATAAGTTAACATGAAAAATTATATAAATGTTAGGCGTAGTTCAGAAAACAACTTAACAATGGAAAAGTTTAAGTGTTTAGCCGGTGCCGCACGTTGGAAAACTCGCAAAAAAAGAGTTGAGGGTGTGACAGATGGTATTAGAGGTATTTGCAGAGACCAAGTATGTATGCAGTCTGAAGTTTTGAACAGGAAATCTTCGATTCACAATTTGGGGTTCCTGGACTTGGTGGTTCATGGCAAGACCATCCAAGCATTGGTGGACATGGGTGCCACGCATAACTTCATGACTACACGTTTAGCGAAGGAAGTTGGGCTGCAGATTTTTCCATCGAATGTGGAAGGCAGTGAACTCAAGGGCTAAAGTGGATGGATTGGCACACGAAGTGCCGATTCGAATCAAGACTGGCAGGGTTAGTTGGACTTCACAGTGATGGAGATGAACGATTTTGATGTGATATTGGGGCAGGATTTCTTGAAGGGAAATAGAGTGGTTATTGTCCCCTTCTAAGATGAGATTGTGCTGACTGGAGGATCACAGACTTGGACTTTGCTTACTCATAAGAAAAGGAAGGAAGTCAAGGTGCAGCATGTTTCTGCACTGAGTTTGGAGAAGATTATGTGGGAGTCATATGTAGAGACATATGTGATAGTAATCAGAGAAGTTGATAGCGATGATGGAGTGGGGATGCTTGTTCCAGCTGAAATTTCCGAGGTGCTGGCCAAGTATGCAGATTTGATGCCCGATGAGCTACTAAAAAAACTTCCACCAAGGCATGCGGTGGACCATAGCATTGAGCTAGAGCCAGCGAAGCAACTCTGGCCAACGCTCCTCATCGGTTGTCAGGACAGTAGTTGGAGGAATTGAAACGGCAGTTAAAGGAGTTAACTGATGCAGGTTTCATAAGACCTTCAAGGTCCCTGGTGATTGTTGTTTTTCTTCTATTTTCCTACACTCGCCTTCTGCTAAATAGTTTATTTCATTTCCATTCTGCAATTTCATTTCCGCAAAAGTAAAGTAGATATTTCCCACTTTCATAGATTAGCATTTCAATTCCGCAATTTCAATTCTGCAAGCGTAGATTAGCATTTCAATTCTGCAAGCGTAGACTAGCATTTCATTTCTGCAATTTCATTTGAGCAACATAGATTAGTCCTTTCCTGCTTTCATTTCAATTCCGCATTCTCATTTCAGCAAGATAGTTAGTTGCAGTTCAATCTATTTTAGTTTTTGCAGGTGCAAGCAAAAAAAAAAAGCAAAAATCAATCAAAATTCTTTCCATTTCATGCCTCGTAGGAATAGAGATAAACCGGCAAATTCTTACCCAACACCCCCACCACTTCACTGAGTCACCCTTCTCTCTTCTTTGGTGACAGTGATCTAGAAGAACCTATAGGAGAGCCTCGTGAGATATGCGAAGATCCTATAACAGAAAAAGAGTTAGAGAACACTCCATCTGAAGCCATGGCTGAAAATCGAAACGGTAGAAGAGAAGATGAGAGAATAGAAGGTGCCTTTCCCATCTGAGAGACCAATGGAGACATGAAAATGACAAAAATAAGCCCCTCTGCTTTACCTCACTTCCATGGATTGACTACTGAAGACCCCGATACCTTCCTGTTTGAGTTTGTTGTCCTTTGTCGAACCTATGACTATACTGAAGATGAGAAAAAATTGAAACTCTTTCCCTCTACCCTCAAGGATGCAGCATTACGCTGGTTCATGGGCTTACCTGGAAACAGTATCACCACTTGGGGTCAGATGTAGCAAGCTTTCAATACCAAATACCGGGACTACTGTAGGTCCAAGGAAGCCAAGGGAGAAATCTTTCGGATGACCATGGGAAATGATGAGTCTTTAGAAGATTATGAGGAAAGGTTCCAACTTAGCTATAAACGGGCCAGGTGCACACTTGACCCTGTGTCACGCGGAAAGAGTCGTTAGTGCGGACACAACCAACCTTCCTAGAAGCCTAAGACTTTCTAATGACAAACAAGACAAATAAGAGCAATCCTTCCCTAAATATGCTTTTACAATATGAGAAATCAAGTGTTTAGATCCTACATGTAATCCAACGTCGTTGTAGTAGTCCAGTTTCGTTGATCCGGATGAGCTCCTCTTTCCCTTCGAAACCTGCATTCACTAACAATCAAACGATTAAATAGCACCTGAATATCACATAAAACAAAACATATTTAACATATAGACCAAGGAGTATATGAAACAACTCATAAATAACAAATTGTTGAGAAGAATGGACTAATTTGTATTAAAAGGTAACAAAAGGAACCATTACAACCTGAGCCTTGGTGTTGTGCAAGCTCCTCCCAGGGTCCACAAGAGTTCTCCCCTACTCTGATTAGCTCACCCACCTCCCAATGGAAACAAGTAAAGATGGTAATCTCTCCTCACAAGCTTCTACAAGGAAGTCCTAATTCCAGCAGCATCTACCCTTAGGAATATTCAGCTTTCAACCTCTCCTCCCTTTGGCCCAATGCCTGTATTTATAGTGCTCTAGAGGAAGTTATTCAGGTCCATCATCAATGGGATAACCCCCTCTTTGGATGGGATAGCTCCCCTCTTGATGGGATAAGTTCCTCTTAGGTAGGGATACATGAACCATCTGGAGGCGCTTCATACACGTCAAACAAGCTTCTAGAAGAGTCTAGAAATGACCACAAGTAACTTTTTCAGAGTGAAACTTGCGCCTTTTGACCTTTACAGGAGTACGCACCCACCCCTTTACATACAAAGCGTACAAGTACGCAGGTATTGTGAACTTGGGTTGCGTACACGCAGGTAAGGCTAAGAGAAACTGCGTACCAGAGATAATTGACTTTTAATGACTTTTCTCTCTTTCTTGAAGTTTGACATGAAGAGTAGAGGCATGAGACTTGCCAAGGAGGATAGTATGACAGTGGATGGAGCCATACTAACTGCAAATAGTCATGGTGACATTTTTTAGTGTAACAGATTTCCCCCTAAAGTGTGAAGCCTGTAGTAGATTAGGGTTTTTATGATCTAGGAAGGGTGAAGTACTTTATCATTTCAAGGAGTATCTTGCGGAGGACCCCGTCAGAACCTGCAAATATTCAACACAAAATACATATATAAGATGATATCATCGCTGAGGTAGGCATTCCCATACTCAAATTGAAAACTTTAACTAACAATCTAACTACTGCTCTGATACAAGAATGATTTTGCAGTACATCACAATCATAGACTTTTGTAGGCACAGTATGGACGCAGCCATCTGCTTATGATTAGTCTACTGTATAATGAATACAAAACTCCTCGCAGCCTGGATGGTGGAAACTAGATCCAGGGTCTTCATTTCTACTTCCCGAATTGGTACGATTCTATCCATGTGAATAAATGAGTTGATGTCGAGTATGGTAGAAACCACTTGATTACCGGTCAATGATGTAAACCGTTAACAAGTGTGAGAGAAACCACCAGTGATGGCAATGGTTCTCAAAGTACCCAGTACAATCCATGAAATGTGAATGAATGAGTTGATGTCGAACACGTCACGGAATTCTTTGATCGAAAGTCAATGATGTAAACTGTCGTCAAAGGCAAGAAACCTGCCATTGATGCATGCAGACTTCAAGGTACTGACGATTTCTAAGTCATCTTTCTAAATAATGTGCTGATGTCGATAGAAAACGACCCGTTGCAGGCAAGCCCACAACACGAAATCATTGTTCAAGTTGAAGAAATGTTGCTGTAAGGACTGTCTCAGGGATGGTCAAATGGATGACAAGTATTTTGCATATGAATGGTTTATTTGCAGAGACCTCTTGAACACATAACGACACGACAGATGGCTTGGTGACGATTGACCCAAAGTTAATACCCGGAAACGGTTGAAGACTTTCAAAGTGGTTTGATCAACTTTAAGGCAAAGGATTTCCCAACCCAGGTGAATGAAAAGTGTCGTGTTCAAGAGCGGTGATAAGGTTCTTCTGTAACAAAGGATGACAAATAGGTTCATTCTTCTCTCTTTTCCCCCACCATTTCTGGCAAGTACCTCTTTATTTTTTACAAGCTTGAGGAGGATAACATATGCTTGATTATAAGCTCATCCTTCGGATGAGTCCAACTTAGTTTAGATTCGGACCCTAAGAAGGAGTGGTCCGTTCCTGTTTGTAATTGAACAGGTCCTTTACTGTGAAATTTTAACGAGTCCAGTATAGGAGAAACTCGGCGTTTTTCAATTTTAGAGAGTCTGGAAAAACTAAAGAAGACTCCAAGGTGAACTTTTTCGTAAATTTGTGTCTCCCAAGCCCGAAAAAGTATAAAATAATACCTGAGAGAACCGCTTATCTTGCGACCAAGGAGTAATTTCATGATTAATGCCTTTGACCTGAAAAGTAAAAAGCGATCAGAGGCATGTCGTTTTATTTCCAGTATCGAATTTGAAACGACAAAAATTCGGCAATATTTTCGTATTTTTACGGTTAGAAAAGGGCTGTAAGAGGACCGTCTTTTAATTCCATTTTAACGAGTGTAAAAGAAACGCTCAGCAATCTTTTCATGTTTTAGGAGTCAGAAAAGGGCTTAAAAGATGACTCTGATTTTTTGGTTTGTGAAAAATGATGATTTTACCCCAAAGACCCTTTGTCCTGCACAAAAACAACACATTACTCATACCTGTTTAAGATGGGCAAAAATGCATTGAAAAATATCCTTTCATGGTGAAAAATAAACAAACTTAGCATTCATTCATCCAAAAAACCTATAAAAAGACTTTTTACCATGTCATTTTTACCATTTTACTGTTGAGGTTGAGAAAAGGGCTTTTGACAAGAAACTTCCCGTGGACTTTGCGGAGAATCCGACCGTCAGAATCGAGCGCCGTCTCTTTCAAGTATTTCACAACATCCTCCTCTTCAATTTCATCCGTTTAGAATTTCATTTCAAGTCTTAGTTTGATTTTTTGGAGGGTTTTGGGTTTTAGAGTGCGCTTTTCGGGGGACGCAAGTGCCCCATGGGCGACCTGCGTACCCCGACTTTTTCGTATATGGGAAAAAGGTCGGAGTACGCAGCCCACCTTCAGAACAGCTGCGTCCCGCCGCTCCGTGTTCTGAACGCGGGGTGCGTACCCCGCGCAAAGCGGATTTTCAAACCCCAAACACAAAAATCAACCATCAAAATTTTATTTTATGAATTCTAATTAATGTTTTTTGGTGTGTAGATTGCCCACCATGCTAGATTGGCGTGAAAGAGAACACGAAGATGTCGATTTGGCCGCAATAGGTCATCAACCTTCCATTGATGCTTTAAAGGCATGCGGTCTCTACAAGTACTGGGCCATACCTGGCATGAGGGCCCAGGTGCCATTCTTAGAGTGGCTGGTTGAAAGGTGGAACATTCAGCATCAATGTTTTTATATCGGAGAACACCAGCTCGAGATAGAGTCCTCCGACATATACTTTCTCACTGGCTTGCCTAACAGGGGCGAGCAACTCTCTCTATTCGGGACTAGGCCGGGTGGCCAATCCCTTGCTAGTCTCCGGCTAGAGTGGTGCAACAATCAAAACCAGGATAAGGGGATAGAAATCAAATACATATCCCGAACTGAACTTATGGTAATTGCCTTTACAGTTACCAGACTTTGCGGTGCTGCCGCTTTGCACATAGCCACTGGTTCCCAAATGCGGATGGCTATAGATTGCTTCCAAGGCACCATTTTCAACTGGTGCGATGCTGTGTTGGCCAATATGAAGGGCCAACTAACCAGGGCAAAGAACGGACAACTGAAGACCTTTGGATATGGGCCTTTAGTTGTGAGCTTTGCCCTAGAGAGAGTTCCAATGCTGATCCCCCAGCATCTTACAGTTCCAGTTGGGGCTCCTCGGGAGCCTAAGTTGACGAGATGGGTTGCGGTAATGGCCCGGCATCCTGATGAGGGAGCAGCGGTTGTTCGATTTCCTGATGGTTACTTTCACTGGCTGGAGGACCAGGTCTTTGCGATCCAGGATTTTCCTTATGCCGGAATGGATTTTCGCAATGATCCGGACATGGTTCTTCCACAGGGAGAACAATGGGACGACAGAGGTATTTCATTTTTCACAAGTTTTTTAAATTATCTATTTTTTTTGTTTTTAATATATCGTCTCAAAACTGACGGCACAAATTTTCAAAATGCAGATGTAGGTCCACGGCGTCCGGCCAATCTCTGGGCTTTTGAGAGAAGAGTACCAGCTGTACCAGCACTGGCCCCACAGGATGCGGCCGCAGAGACCTTAGCCGAGCTGGAACAGGATCTAGAGCGTCTGACGGCAGGTATACCAGAGACCACTATAGATGACATTCCTATCTGACTTCAGCGCTACATGGTCGCAGTCCCAGGACCTTTCAGGATGTTCCTGTGTAGGGTAGTGCGAGCAGTGGTCTCGTATAGAGAGCACCACCAGTGATTGGCTAGTCACTTTTGTAGACACATGCGACATTTTTAGTTTTTTGTACTTATCATTTTTGCCGATCATAAGGTGTTTTTCAACCTATGATCGAAGACGATGTATATTTTTGACACACTCCTATCTATATATATCATTATTACCGGCTTATTTTGTTAAACATGTGTGATGAAATGTTTATAAATTTACATTTATGATTGTTACAAATGTCTATTTAACATTCGAGACGCCATTGCATCTGCTAATGTATTTAAAGACCTTGGAATATGCTGATATTCAATGTAATCAAATTCACGTTCCAAGAGACGCACCCTCAAAAACAATCTTAATAACACCAGATTTCTAATGGCATAGACTCTATTAAGCTGTAATACAACGAGTTCAGAATCTAACCTCACTATCAAACTCCGCATCCCAAATGAAATAGATTCAGATAATAGTTCAATCACTGCACTGTATTCTGCAATGTTGTTTGTTGTTTGACCGAGGCTCACCCCATGCATAGAAACTAACTCGTCAGAGGGCGAATAGATTACCCAAGCTGCGGAAGAGATATTTTGTGTACTACGACAAGCACCATCAGCAAATCCAATGTAGGTTTGGAGAGGCGTCGACATCTGCAATATCAAGAGTAAAACCAAGATAAGCCAGAATAACGACGAAAAACACACTCTCTAAACTAAGCACACAGTCTAAACTAAACACACATACCAGCTAGAAAGAAAAAGTAACCTAACTAAAACTAACTGAATCTCCATACCCACCATTTAAGCATAATACCTCTTTAGGTAAAGTCCATTTCTGGGTTTACCCAAAGAGTCCCCATCAAAATCTACCAGCTCATAGGCCCCTTTTTCTAGCTTTCGCTTGACAATGTAGGGCCCATGCCACATGGGAACGAATTTTCCAGCACCTAATTTATCGTTAGCTTGATCATATAATAGCACTAGGTCTCCTTCCGAAAAATTACGAGGGGTCACGTTACGATCATACTGAGCTTTCATCCTTTTTGCGTGAGTCTCGATTGCCAAAGCAGCGTCACGTCGAGTCTCATCTAATTTAGCTAAGTATAACAGACGCTTCTCCTCTTCGGAAGTAGCTGGGAGTAATTCGATAGCCATTTGAAGTGATGGGATTTCGCATTCAATGGGCAACACTGCTTCCAAACCATAAACTAGTTGGAAAGGAGTGAACCCTGTTGATGTTTTTACTGAGGTTCGGTATGCCCAAAGCGCTGAAAATAACATGTTATGCCAATTCGACCGATGAATACCAATGATTCGTCGGATCATGATAACTAGAAATTTGTTGATGGATTCAACCAAACCATTTGCTTGAGGATAATAAGGAGTAGAACTATCATGGCGTAAACCAAGCTGGCTTGTAAGTTCTGTCATCATAATGTTTCGAAAATGGCGCCCATGGTCAGTGATTATCGCTTGTGGGACACCAAACCTAGTAATAATATGATTGAATACGAAAATCGTTGTTGTCTTGCCACTTGCCTCAAATGTAGGCATCGCCTCGGCCCACTTAGTAAAATAATCAACCGCAAGGATGATATACGCATGCCCCCCGGCCGAGTGAGGGTTACATGTAATAAAATCGATACCCCATTTAGCAAAAGGACCAACGGCAATTATAGGGTGGAGAGGAGCAGGTGGTGCGCGCATCTTGCGATCAAACACTTGACAGTTGTGGCATTTCCGGACCGCAATGATACAATATTTAAACATGGACGGCCAGAAATAGCCAGCACGCAACACCTTCTGAGCTGTGGCATACCCAGACATATGACCGCCACATGCTCCAGAATGACAGTCATTCAGAACCCTTTCTGCCTATTCATGAGTTAAGCAACGATGAAAAACTAAGTCCGCTCCCCGACGATAAAGAGTGTCTCCAATAATTCTGTACTATTGGGACTGGAATCGAATTTTCGGGCGTTCCGACTTTGAAGCTTCGGGCCGAAAGGATTGGGTTTGGAGATAGACGATTATATCCCCATACCACGGATCTAAAGTGCTGATAAGAAACAGAGATTCGTCCGCAATGGGTTCTTCTGCCACAGTTTCTGTGTCAGCATGCGGGAAGTCACACATCAATTCCGCAAAAACTAAGGATTTCTTAGACTTGGACTTCTCGAACTCCAAATCGAACTCCTGCGGGATAACAATCCATTTGGAGTACTTGCCCCCTAGCAATTGTTTAGTCAAAATATAGATCATAGGGTTGCAATCCGAAATCACTGTAGTTTTATGGAGAAGAATGTAATGACAAAAACGCTGGACAGCCTGAACAGTTGCCAGGGCCAATTTCTCCACATGCGAATATTTTAGCTCAGTAGGATTTAACGTCCTACTAAGATAATATATCACATGTTCCGTTCCGAATTCGTCTTCCTGAACTAAGACCATTCCAATGGTGGAGTGGGAGGCGGCGAGATACAAAAAGTAGTCCTGGTTGTAGTTGGGAGGATGCAGCAACGGTGCATGGGTCAACGCATGCTTAAGTGCATCAAAAGATTTCTGAGCTATCTCATCCCAAGAAAATTGAGCGTTGTGTTTCAATAACCGGGTGAAACCCTTTGTAACCTCGGCATAGTTAGGAATGAATCGACGTAAAAAGTTTGCTTTCCCCTGCAAACTTTGGAGTTGGCGCAGACTCGTAGGAGGAGGCAATTTGATGATGGCTTCGACCTTCGAGGGATCAATGCGAATACCGGCTTTTGAAACGAAAAATCCTAGCAATCGTCCCACTTCTATGCAGAAGACACATTTGTGTGGGTTCAACCGAATTCGATAATGTCGACACCTCATAAAAATAGCGCGTAAGTGGACAAGGTGATCAGCTCAATGTAAAGAATGAGCAAGCAAATCATCGAGATACGGTTGCACAATGTGCTTTATGTCGTGAAACGAGTAAGACATTACCCGTTGGAAAGTGGCTCCGGCATTCTTAAGTCCAAAAGGTAATTTGCAGTAAGCAAATGTCCCCCAAGGACAAATGAAAGCCATTTTTGGTTGATCAGCAGGTAGAATATTGATTTGGTTGTAACCGGAAAAACCGTCCATAAAGGAAAATATTTCACTGCCGGCACAATCATCAATTATTTGATCGATATAGGGCATGGGATAGTTGTCTTTTGGACAAGCACGATTTATATCCCTATAGTCAATACATATTCTTATTTTTCCTTGTTTCTTGTTAACCGAAACAATATTTGATACCCAATCCGTTAACGGGATCGGATAAATGAAACCTGCTTTCAACAGCTTCTCGACTTCTGCTTTAATCGCAGCTGCTTTCCTAGGGTGTATCCGACGCAGATGTTTTCGAACAGGTTTAGCGTCCGGGTAGGTCTTGATTTCATGAACAACAATGGAGGGATCAATTCCTGGCATTTCCTCATAGGACCAGGCAAACACGTCGCGGAATTCTTGAAATAGGACCTTGTATGTTTGAATTTCGTTATCTGAACACGAGGCACCTATATGAATGTTTTCAATAACTCCGGTTTTAACTGAAATGTCAATGGCAATAGTTTGGGAAATGTTTCCCAAATTCAACTCCGAATCAGGATGTTTCATGGGATTCTGAGCGTCCTTGACATATTCAACTGTAAAAATTGATGAAAAATCATTTTCAAAGTCATCACCCTCAGGTAAAAATGAAAATCTATGATGAATATCTTCCCATGGTAGATCATCTACACTTAGGATTTCGTGAAGTTGTTCGTCAGATGACACGACTTCAGGAAACGTTATCTGTTCTGAGGTTGATGTGAAAAGTGATTCCTCACGGACCACATTCATTTGGTCAAATTGGGTTGAACTGGAGTCGGAAAAAGACTGCACGGCCTCATAAGAAATTTCATATGGACTCAAAGGCATTGCATTACCGAATGAGTCTATCTCAGATTCAGATGGGACAATCCAAGGATCATCGTAAATAATAGTGTCTGAAGTAATCATATGAATGGTTGCAAATGAAGGGTCTGCATTGATCGAAGGAAAAGGAAAAGTTCCCAGTAAACCGGAATCTTTAACTAATCCTACACCAACATCCTTGTAAGGGATAGTCGTTTTACCGACATGCTGGATACTCTCTGAAGAGGTTGGGTCGGATGAAAAGTAAGCCAGCTGGTCTATCGTTACGATCTTACCATAATGTGGAAACTTTATAACTCTGAAGACCGATGACACGACCGCTGTCATAGCGTAAGACCAACTGCGACCCAAAAGAAGGTTGTAGTCTAGAGGGGCATCAACCACCTCCACATCCAGACTAACGGTTTTTCCTTCAACCCCTATAGGCAAATCCTGTAGAATGCCAAACGGATGGAACCCACGGCCATCAAAGGCCTTAAGAATCGTCGGGGATTGGTTCAGTGAAGGAGAACCAAGCGATCTCCAACACTGAATCGACATAATACACGTAGAAGCTCCTTCATCAATTACAGTCCGATGAATAGGCCTGTTTTTGACTATCACTGGAATCTGGAAAGCCATCTGATGAGGGAGACGCGGTGTACTATTTTCTAGATCAAGGATTATCAGGTTCGGGTCCTGAATATCAACAGCTCCTATAGCCGACAAGAGTAATTTTCGTTGTGTTGGGCATGATTGCAGCACTTCCAAAGCCGACATTGCTGAGGGTGAAACAGCTAAATCCTCAACAATGTTATAATTCTGAGCTGCTCTCGCATGTGGATTGAAAGCAGACTTTCGAAGTATACCCTTGGCGGGCGGTTTGATTATCAAGTCCGGGTTAGGTTTCTCGATCTGTAGTGGATCGGAACCGGGAGCTGAGGTTGATGGATTAGAATGAGAAGATTCTGCTTCTTTGCCATCAACAGGATTCTTACTACCATAATCTTGCGATCGAGTCGCAATCCGTACATGAGACATCATCAAAATGGGCTCTTCACTGGCACTCGAGGAAGAACCTATCATTTTACTCTCCTGCTTTGGAAATGGATCTTTCAAAACAGCAGGAGTTAGGGAACCTTTAACGATTTTCACAACCTCTGCCCTATGAGGGCAATCTCTTGTGAAATGATCTTCTTCACAAATTAAACAAGGATAGCGAGGTTTGCGCTTTTCGTCGTTAGATTCCAACTTCTCTTTTTTCTCCTTTGGAGCCTTGTCTGCTTTATCCTTCTTCTTGCCTTTCTTCTTGCCACCGTTTTTTGATTTAGCCGTAGATGACTCTACAGCGTGAATATCGGCGGTAATTTTATGAAAAGATTCTCCTGTCGGGGAATCCGGTAAGGTTATTATTGGAGAAGAATTCTTTGAGGATTTCTTCTTACTTTTAGTATTCACCGTACCAATCATGCCATCAGCAGCATGGGATCCCGAAGGAGCAGCAGCGATTTGATTCGACTTAGGAAGATCTAGGATCTTCTCGTGCAACGTACCCGACTGAGTGTAAACTAAGTCAAGGTACTGGGCTTGAGCAATGACTTGCTCCTCAGTAACTACTCCGGCCTTAGCCACATCTTCAGTGATCTTCGGTAATAGTGATTTTACAAACCATTCAGCTAAGATTTGGTCCGGGATAAAAACTTTCACTAAACGTCTTCGACGTCTCCATTCATGAATATGATCGGAAATATAAGTGGACGTCGATTGTTTTAATGAAGTTAATAACTCAGTACCATTGTCGTATCTGACCGGCAACTGAAAATGAGTTAGGAACGAGGTAGCTAACTGGCTAAAATTGTAAAAAGAGGCCCGTGGTAACTCAATGTACCACTTGGCCGCGAGACCAATGAGGGTACGCTGGAAAAGACATAAGCGGATCGAATCATTCGAGATAGAATTTGAAGCACACCAGAGGTGGTAAGTCATCACGTGATTAGACGGATCCTCTCCAGACTTACCTTCGAACTTGGGTATATCACTGGGCAACTTATTTGGCATTGGCGGCCAGAACGGAAGATATTGAATTGGATCGTTCGTTAGGCGCGTCAAGTCGGGTAAATCCAAAGTTGCGATAAATGGTAATTGCCGGTTAGGATCTCTAAAAATCTGGGTCACAATACCAGTTCCAGGAGGAGGATATCCAGGATAACTAGGAACATGAATTGCATTCGGGATATTATATCCTCCTGGAAAACCAGGATTAACCGGACCGTACTGGGGTTGCTGAGGTTGTTGATAAGTGTACCCAGGATACGGTTGATACTGGTAAACCGGATGTTGGACAGCAGGACCGAGTTGGTACTGTCCCTGGTACTGTTGGTAGGTAAATTGAGGTTGACTTGTTACAACAGTACTTAAACCAGGCTGCCCTACAGGCATCTGGACCATGGTTTGAATTGTAGATCCGGACAACGGTAAAGATGTATGAGGAGTGGTTGCAGAGACAGTAGAAACCAGAGTTGTCGATACTCTAGAAGTAAGTGCGGTAGATGTTGCGGTAGTTGCAGCAGTCGTTTGAGATGGAGTACTAGGTGCAATTGGCGGCTGAGTAACTACCGAAGTTACAGAAGTTTGAACATTTGACTGGACAGGTTGCGTTTGCTGGGGTGAACCAGAAACTACGGGTTGTCCAGTTTGAGGTAACAACTGTATACTTGGCTACAACACCTGTTGACCTTGTGATGGATCCCACACTATCATTATGGGGTATTGACCCGTAACAGGTTGAGGATACTGAGATCCATAACCGGATTGAGGATAGGATTGATAACTGAAAGGCACAGCTCCCATACCTTAAACATATGATTGACCTTGAGGTGGTTGATAACCTTGACTCGAGTATTGACCTTGAGGTTGATAACCTTGGAGTAAATACTGATACTGGGGTTGACCTTGACCTTGAGGTTGATACCCTTGAGGTAAATATTGATATTGAGGTTGACCCTAGGGTACATATTGAGGCTGGGGTTGACCTTGAGGCATGTATTGTACTATGGGTACATACTGGCCTTGAGGTTGCCCCCCAGACACAATTTGCGTACCTTGAGGTTGCCCCCTAGGCGTTAATTGAGGCTGACCCCCAGGCGTTAATTGAGGTTGCCCCCCAGGCGGTAATTGACCACCTTGAGGTTGAGAAACGGGAACTGAACCTGAAATCATGTAAATGTCCCCTACACCCAACGGTTTATTACCATTGTTTCCAGCTAATAACCCATGATCAATGGGTTGAGGAGATGCCCCCACAAAGGTACCAGAAAGTGACTGATACCCGGTGAGAACAGAAGGACCGCCGTGTAAGAAAGATTCAAGAGATTGAGTGAACACGGACGACTGACCAGACATATTTACAGGAGTATATATACCTCCAGGTGGAAAAGGAGTACGAGGTGGAGAAAAACCTACCCCTGAGTTGTCTAAATAATTGGTTAACGAAAGGTACCAAGTAGTACTTCTAGGAGGACTGTAAAAGATAGATTCACGCTCCCTTAGATCAATAGTAGGTTGATCTTCAAGGATAGACACGCCTAATTCTTCCTCTGGAGCAAGTTCTTCAATAGCTATCAAACCAGTAGGAAGATTTTCGGTGATGACTCTTTCTACCCTGGGTGAATCTGGTACACTAGAAGTTGGAGTAACAGGTTCAGATATTTCAGGTTCTTCGCCTATATCACTAGTAGATGAAAAACTACCAGCAAGCTCAGAAACTGCAACTGCTTCAGGATTATAACCTGTCTCTAGACTTTGGTAATCCTGATGGACTACCAACGAAGACTCTCCTTCTTCAGGTGAACCTACTCTACTGCCACTAGGAGGAGTTACAAGGACCTTTAAACCTTCGTAATGACTCGGGACGTCTTGAGGAGGTTCACCCCGAAGTCTACGGGATTTCCTCAACAATTCGGCCACAGAAACAACCTCAGGAGACTTGCCCCGAAGTCTTCGGGACTGTCTCGCTAATTTCGCCATAGTTAAAAACTTTTAACTACTGCACACGCAAACAAAGTAAAATCTCAAAGCAAACCACCTAAAGTCTCTAAAGAACCAAACAAATTTGAAGCATACGCCTAAAGAATCTAGGGCGTCAAACCAAGCACAAACAGTAACCTTCCAGACCAAAAACGCTAGTTGGAGATGAAACCCAACATCGCCGGATTCAGTACAGAAGTGGCGGGTGGAACAGTTACCCCGGCAACCTGCTTAATGAATAGACCGGCACAAGTTCCTCCACTTTAACCGTCTCGAGTGAAGTGAACCCCCCGGAAAATCCAAGTGAGTCTAGCCGACGTCTGCTCCAGGTACAGTGGGATCTTCCCTCCACCGTCACCTCGGTAGAATCCTAAAGATAATGGTCACTAAGGTTACCAACAACAACAAATGCACCTGGGGGAACAGTCTACACTCCGACAGCACGCAAGGGCAGAGTATCAAGCTCAATCCCCTTGCCGGCTCCTTGACAACAATCCAAGGTTTACCGACAAGTGACCCCTGGCTCCTCGACAATGGTTAATCTGAGGTTTACCGTTTGTAATACGTGCGTGTCTGGCGTCGTTCCCAACGAGGGAGGATTGATCCCCTCACTGGTTCGGACACGAGCTCGTGCTTCTCCTTTAAGAGGAGCTTTCCCAGAGTACAAATGAAACAATTGGATTTATTCTATCACAAGATAAGCTACTTGTTTGGTTTTGTTGTCTTGGAGAGTTAATTACTCTCCTACTCCAAGACACTAGCCTGATCTAAATTGGTGTTTCAGAGCCCTAGTAAATAAAAATTACTAAGTTGATTTTACTTTAAGCGTTAATTTTATGGTTTTTCTTAAAGACAAAAGGTAGTGGAGATGAAACTGGTGGTGTGTAGACTCGACTCGCAACCACTACAAAGATGCACCTAAGATGATTTACACTACTTTTCTTTTTTCAATGAATCTCCTAACTAAGAGAGTTGGAAAATGCAAATTTTATAGAAAACAACTTTCTTAGTAAAAACAATCAAAGAAACAATTCTCTTTTATCTTTTCAAAACACACAACTCATGACCACTAATTACTCTACGAGATTTCCTGTTTCTCCCAAAAGTCTACAAATGCTACCAAAGCAAACTTTTTCCAAAAGAATTTTTGTGTTTTTTTTCTAGACTAATAAAGCATGTAAAACTATTTTATCAAATGAAATTTAACAAATCTAATACAATCAAATCAAATTCACTCAAAAGCAAACTAAAAGCAAAATTACCTAAAAGCAAAAGTAATGAGGACAAAAGCCTACAAGGATGATTCCCGGATGTTTTACTCAGTCAAAATTCAACTAAGGATCAGTTCATGCAGAATCATAAACTAACCAAAAAACAAAATCGAAATCTTTTTGTTCTTTTTTCTCAAGAATGGAATTCAAGGCTTTAACAAACAAACTTTTCGAGATTCACAAAGAGAAGACACAAAGGTAGGTCTCTCACAAGGGTGACTTATATGACAGGCCCGACTCCTAAGAAGACTGATCAAAACCAAGGAGATCCAAAGTTTGACAACCTCTAACGCCAAAGTCACTACAGGACCAGTTAAAAATCAAACCCTAAGGCAAAATCCCTATGAATTCCACCAAAACCCTCGACACTAACGGGACAAGTTCAAGTGAAGATCTTTGACAGTAAACTAATGGATCTAGGCAGTAAAAACAAAATCTAAAGAGCAAAAAGAGAAAAAATGAAATTTTCTCAAATTTGACAGGGGTACGCAGGTGATCTGTTGACACAGGCGCGGGTACGCCCTGTGCACAAAGACGCAGTGCGTACAAGTACGCACTGTGTCAAACTCAGAGACTGCGTACTGCTGGCAAAGCTAAGAAAAATAAAAATCTAAATTGACTCTAAGCTAACCCACCCAAATACACAGTTAGACAGTCAAAAATCAGAAAACAAGTGATTTTTCTCAGATCAAAATATCAAATCAAAAAGAAATCAAACACATTCATGGATTCCCCAGCGGAGTCGCCATTTTGTCACGCGGAAAGAGTCGTTAGTGCGGACAAAACTGACCTTCCTAGAAGCCTAAGACTTTCTAATGACAAACAAGACAAATAAGAGCAATCCTTCCCTAAATATGCTTTTACAATATGAGAAATCAAGTGTTTAGATCCTACCTGTAATCCAACGTCGTTGTAGTAGTCCAATTTCGTTGATCCGGATGAGCTCCTCCTTCCCTTCGAAACCTGCATTCACTAACAATCAAACGATTAAATAGCACCTGAATATCACATAAAACAAAACATATTTAACATATAGACCAAGGAGTATATGAAACAACTCATAAATAACAAATTGTTGAGAAGAATGGACTAATTTGTATTAAAAGGTAACAAAAGGAACCATTACAACCTGAGCCTTGGTGTTGTGCAAGCTCCTCCCAGGGTCCACAAGAGTTCTCCCCTACTCTGATCAGCTCACCCACCTCCCAATGGAAACAAGTAAAGATGGTAATCTCTCCTCACAAGCTTCTACAAGGAAGTCCTAATTCCAGCAGCATCTACCCTTAGGAATATTCAGCTTTCAACCTCTCCTCCCTTTGGCCCAATGCCTGTATTTATAGTGCTCTAGAGGAAGTTATTCAGGTCCACCATCAATGGGATAAGCCCCTCTTTGGATGGGATAGCTCCCCTCTTGATGGGATAAGTTCCTCTTAGGTAGGGATACATGAACCATCTGGAGGCGCTTCATACACGTCAAACAAGCTTCTAGAAGAGTCTAGAAATGACCACAAGTAACTTTTTTAGAGTGAAACTTGTGCCTTTTGACCTTTACAGGAGTACGCACCCACCCCTTTACATATAGAGCGTACAAGTACGCAGGTATTGTGAACTTGGGTTGCGTACACGCAGGTAAGGCTAAGAGAAACTGCGTACCAAAGATAATTGACTTTTAATGACTTTTCTCTCTTTCTTGAAGTTTGACATGAAGAGCAAAGGCATGAGACTTGCCAAGGAGGATAGTATGACAGTGGATGGAGCCATACTAACTGCAAATAGTCATGGTGACATTTTTTAGTGTAACACCCTGAATCTCTCAAGTTGGTCCTACTCCGAGGAGTCCCTGAAGACCTTCTAGATACCCTTCACATGCTAGCTGGAGGAGATATTTACCAACTACCTTATGAGGATATAAAGACTGTGTTTAGAAACCACTCTAGGGCAGCCCGGAAAAGAGGCAGGGGAAACCCACTTTCAGCTAGTACTACTTTCTCCAAGCATGAGTTTGTTAATCAGCTGGAGGACCTCAAAAGTGAGGTGAGACAGACCATTGCCATGCAACTTGATACATTCTGAATCTAGCAAAAGAAAGAGGAAGTTGAGAGGGCTTTGGCCATCTTCTGTCCTAGGTGTACAAGGAAGCATCCTAAGAACGAGTGTCCATTACACTCGGTAGAGGTATGTTTCGTGTGTGAGGAGGACCACCCCACAAACCAATGCCCAACCTTACCTAGATTTAAAGCCATATACCAAGGGACTGAGGCACCCACTGAACCTCTCTACTTCCTCAACCAAAGGAGACCGCATGGACCTAGACCTTACCAGCAGGGGATGTAAGGGACATCCCAAGCTTATTATAGCCCCAACCAATCTGCTCCTATGCCTTCTTGGGGTCCCCCTGCTCATCCTTCCTGGTCTGTGCCTCCTCCATGGTCTTACCCACCTCCATACCATACTCAGCCCACTACTCATTCGTTTCACTCGCATGTCCAGCCATAGCCTCAGTGGAATGCACCTCAACCGGGGTGGAGGCCCCAGTACAACACTCCTCCCGCCATTTTTCCTCCACCACCGGCCCAACTACAACCATTACCTCCTGCTCCTCCCAGACAACCCCAAATGCCTGCTCAACCGAACCCGAACCCCAACAACCGACAGGCCCAACAGGTATATATTGGGGAAACAACATGCCCTACCTATGCTGTGGAAATCCAGGAGATCAACCTGCGATCCGGGAAGACTCTTCCGGATCACCAACCTCCTCCCCCAGAGGATGAAGAAGATAAACAAGAAAGTGAACCCAAAGCCATTCCACCCTTTCCTGAGAGACTAACAGTAACCACACAACCCGACCCAGAAGAGAATGAGCTTCTGGGAGAACTCAAACAGTTGTGTGTGAGAATACCACTTCTCCAAGCCATCAAAGACGTACTGATATACAACAAATTGGTTAAGGAAAAGTGTTTCAGGCACCCAGGCAGGCGAAAAAGAGATGCCTCAACCCTCAATGTCATAGGACAACTGTCTGATCTTATGTTGGGGAGGGTAATCTGTCCAAATTATTTGGATCCTGGGAGTCCTGTAGTCGATATCCACATCAATGGCACCATCATACCCCACACCTTGATTGATTTAGGGGCTGCCATTAATGTGATGACCGGGGATACCATGCTCAAACTCAACCTTCAGGGTTCCTTAAGGAAGACCTAGACAGTCCTGTAGTTGGCAGATCACTCCACCGTGACTCCTGAAGGGATTGTGGAGGATGCCTTGGTCTCTGTTGACTCTTGGGAGTATCCTGCGGACTTCTTGGTCCTTCATCCAAAGGCAAAGCTTACTGGATACCCCCTTATTTTGGGAAGGCATTGGTTAGCCACTGCGGATGCTTACATAAGCTGTCAAGCAGGAAACATGACCATCAAAAATGGTCCTATGTCCAAGCAGCTAGTCCTATATCCTCCTGCCCAACCTCTATTAGAGCATGACTTTCCACTTTGGTTGGAAGAAGGAGAAGAAGATGAGGTGTACTCTGCACCCTTGTGCACCGTAGAAACCACCAGGGGAGGTCCCCAAACCGAGGATGATTTGATTGAGACCTTGATTCAGAATCCGCCTCCCAGTGCATTGTCTTTAGAGAAATTGGTGGAGGATACTCAAGCCAGCACCTTAGTGGACCTCTGTATGACTGATCCAACCTCTCCCAGAGTTAAGAATGTGGAGTTTGGCCTCGAGAGAAATTTAAAGATCATCTCCTCCCTATCTCCTTCCCAGGAAAAGGAGTTGTGTAGCTTGCTGGTCAGTCATCTAGATGCTTTTGCTTGGAGCTATAAGGAGATGAAAGGAGTCCATCCTTCGGTCTATACCCATCACATCTACATTAAAGAAGATTGTAAACCGGTCAGGCAACCTCAGAGGAGAATGAATCCAACCCTTAAGGACATTGTCAATGAAGAATTGCAAAAATTGTTGGATGCAGGATTCATCTACCCCATCTCGGATAGCGAGTGGGTGTCCCCTCTGGTGTTGGTACCCAAGAAAAATGGAAAGTGGAGAATTTGTGTGGACTACCGAGAACTGAACAAAGCCACTAAGAAATACCACTTCCCTCTGCCTTTCATAGATCAAGTGTTGGATGGACTGGCAGGAAAGAAGTTTTTCTCTTTCCTAGATGGGTTTAGCGGGTATAATCAGATCCAAATCAGCCCGGAAGACCAAGATAAGACTGTTTAGTCAATTTAGTGTTCCTAAATTGATGTCATTAATTGTCAACCCGGGGCTCGTAAGCTGATGAAGTGAAGGTGTACTATATGTACTTAAGCAACCTCTTAGAGCTTTTTGTCGTTTGGGGTGTTGTTTGTGGTTAACTTATCTTCCTAAGATGGAGTGGTGATTTATAAACAGATGAGTGATAGTGTGTGTAAGGTGAGTTCTAGATGAGTGAGAGTGTGTGATTAGTGGTTTCTAACTACTTGCTGAAAAGGAAAAGCTTGAAAGAAATAAATAACTTAAAATGACTTGAAAGCAAAGAACCACTTTCTAATGGCATTAGACACCATTCATGCTGCTGCAAATAAAAGGTAAGAAAATCACTTTAAAAACCAATGATAATGTTTATCTCTTCCTAACTCCCTGTTTCTAACACATAGTACTGTGTAAAACACGATTAGGAAGTAGCTAAAGATGAGTTAGAAAAGTGATAAAAAAAATGAGAAAAATCTACTTTAAAGACTAGTTATAATGTTTTGCTCTTTCTAACTCTCTGCTTCTAACACATAGTACTGTGTAAAGCACGATTAGAAAGTAGTTAAGGATTAGTCTAAAAAGTACTCAAAGCCAGCTGTAAGTTATCAGTATTCTGATCTCTAAAAGATAAACAATTTGTGATAAAGAGATCATTCATATGTTAGCAGACAACTTTGAGAAATTAAACTAAAAATCAGCTATGAAAATAAAGTAAAGGCAGCAACTTTGAATCTGTCAACTGAAACTACCACTAGATATAAAGCAAATACACAAACACACACACAATCCCGGGTTTAAAAACCTGCAGAAAAACAAATCTGATCAGTCAAAATGAATGCTGCAAATGAAATAACAATGAAAGTAAATTAAGTTGTACATGTTTCAAGAAAAGGAAATGCTGAATGGAAAATAAAGAAATAGCAAGAATATAAACATGAAATAATATACAAGGGCAGTCATGAACAGGGGCCCTCCATTCATAATACCCAAAGAAGACTCAAGGAATTGAAAACTTCAGAACAGCACTGCTTCTATTACTCCATGTGCAGAAAATTACAGTCAAGAGTGCTAGAACAGCACTATTAAAACAGAGTCTTGGAATGCGCTAAAATGATAACAAGTTCATAAAACACAACAACTAAAAAGTAACATTAAGCGTATGCAAACGCTAGTTTTTATAGGCATCTAAACGATTGCCTAATGCGGAAAGCTAGAAACTGAAAAATAAACTAACTGTCATGCGTAATTAAGGTTCAATAACACGTCATAAGCCTCGTGGATGAGCTGGAGGTTCTGGTCGTTATGGGCATTGAATCCAGAGTTGGATTATGTCCCCCACAGCCTTCGTAAGACGGACAATTCACCGTTTGAACTGACGTGACCCAACAGCTTACGCATCACCGTTAAGCTGCCTTTGTTGACCGTAACTTGACCCTCATTGACCGGAGGTACAGATGACGTGGCTGGCTGAACCAATAGCACAGGAACCTCGACCACCTTGATTCCTAAGTGCCCATGTGGCTCGTTTGGCAAAATGACACGTGGAACCTTGAGATTAACAAAAAGGCTGCGGAATCATCAGATGGCTGCGGAATTCCTGTAAATATGTCAAAATCTAAACAAAACAGTCACACATTAGAAAAATTCCTTAATCATGCTTAAAGTCATCTAATGTAATGATCTGGGTTGGTTTGCAAGGAAAATGAGGCAAAAGAGAGAGATGAATGAGGGAAAACTGTAGGTAATGATGGATAATCAAGTGTAAAGTAGAGGCTCTACATACCCCCACTACGAGGGCATTTCATGTCCTCATGCAATCAAAAACATTGTTCAGTCCACCCGCTGAGATGCCTCTGCTAAGACATCCAGCCTTCTCTTCTTTCTCTGTGTGGCCACATTGATTCTTGGTCTTTTCATCAAACACCTGAATTTTAGATTGATCAAAGCTCTGTTTAATTTCCTGCATCTCTTCTTGAGCTTTTTGTTTTCCTTTTGCCACAGGCCCATATGAAGCATGGTGTTATCTTGGACCATCTTGTCCACATTGCTCTGTATCTTCAGTTTTTCATTTTCTTGTTTGATGTGGCAATTTAGTACCTCCAGCTCAAATATTTCCTGCTTCAGTGATTGCACTTGCTGCTCCAAAGGTTGAACAGTACTGGGACCAGCAGCTACTTGTTCTAACGTCTCCAGGTAATTATAAACTTTCTGCTGATCCGGGTCAACCTCAGGTGACTTCTTTGGAGTGGGCTCATACTCAAATTCGGATCCATGTTCATATTCAGGTTCATGCTCAAAAGGACTTTCCTCACGTGGAGGACTGGTCTCAACATACTCAGCGTGTGGAGGGCTTTTCTCAAAGTCAGGTCTTGTAGCAACCTTTTCAGGTGTGCTCAAGTCAATGATGAGTGACTTTTTACCCTTTGTGGCCCCCTCTTTTCTTTGTAACCTGCTGCTTCTTCTCACAGTGGTGATGGTGATGTTCTGTTTTTCTTTTTGTGCCTTTTGCTTTTGTTTTTCCACCTTCTTGGAAAGGGCAGTTTCATGGAGTTTGGCCATTCTTTGTGCTAAGGGCTGAGTATCTTCTTCACTAGAGTTCTCAGGAGTAGCGTAAGTTTCTTGGGCTACAGCTTTGCCTTTATCTTTCTTTTGTTTCTTCCTACTCTCTTTTCTCTTTTGAGCAACTTCTTGGGCAAGTTCTGAAAGGGTTTCTGTGATGATTCCTTGAGTTGTTTGATCAATGTCCACAGCAGGCTCAGGATCAATTTCATGTTCAGAATGATGTACATCAGTTTCTTCTTCAATCTATTCTTGGACAGTTTCCTCTTGGACAACAGTTTCAGGGGTAGCCTCTTTTCTTTTTCTTCTACTCTTTCTAGGCACAGAGGTTTCTCCTGCTTCTTCAAAATGGTTTCTCACAAGAAATCTCTCCCAGGTATCTCTTTTTGCTTTCAACTGTTCCTCAACTAGCATCTTAACAAGACCATGATGATACATATGTGATTCAATGTTTCTTGGGTTCCTTTGGACAATTGAACACATTTTTCTAAGACTTGAGAGTAGAAAATATGGAAGGTTAATATCATCTCCTAAGAAATGCATCATGACTTTGGCATGGTAAACATATAAAACTCCAAACCTTCCCTCACAAGTAAAGAATTTTTGCACTAATAAAAGTAAAGTTGTCCATTCTTCCTTGACATAAGTAACAGGAATCCCTTTTGTAAAAATGTTGGTATCCATACCTGGATTCTTTAAGATTTGCTTCCACTGTTGGTCTTGTACTGATCTGTTTTTAAACCATCTTTCTCCAGTTTGTGGAAGTGAAGTGGCCTGTGCTATACTACTCTCAGTGACTGTAAACTTTAGGTCCCCTATCTCCACTTGATTGTCTTTGTCTCTGAAGGAACGTGCAAAGGCCTTCGTAACCTCTTTGTGGTAACCTCTGAATTTCTGGATGCATTGGAGCCAGTTTGCTTTCTGCAAAGCTTCTTTAACTTGAGGATATCCCTCCAGAAATTTTGAACCCTCGGGTTCTACTCTTAAGATTTTACCCATTGACTCTACGGCTCTGTTCTAAGACTTTTGGAAAAAAGGTTACACGGCTTCAACAGTGGCCTTAACACAGTAAATTTACGGCTCTAATCGTAACAGCCGTAACATACGTTCACTGATAATCAGAATTAGCAGAGAGGAAGAAGTAAAACAGAGTATGGCTAAGGTAGCAGCGTAGTGAGCACAGCGGAATAAGGGAACTGTGGAAATGAAACAGCGTGAATGGAATGATACGAGAGTATGAGGGTTATGAAATGATGGGTAGAAACGGTTAGGTCCTTAAGTTTCGGTCATGGGTTTACACTTGGCTGCGGGAATTATGACGTAGAGAGACGTAGTACAGTAGTCTACGTCACCTAGGTACGAAAACCTTAATGGAAGAGCAGCCGCAATTGAGTTTCAAAATCGTGATGAAAATGACCGATAAGTGTGGGGGATACGTGGATTTTTGGTCGCATGATGGGAAAGACTGGTAATCATTACATTAAATGGCAAAAAACATAACCCCGGAAACTTTGCAAAATGAGATAACCGTAAGTTTAGGATTTAGATCATACCTCAGATTCGCACTTGGATTGCCTTTGATTATTTTCCACTAACCCTTCATTGTTTTATTGCTGTTGCATGACTCTTTTCCACTTATTGTTGATGACTTCTGAACTGTAAATTTCTTTTCAAACAGACTGTGTTTTTTTTTATGCAGGTGCAGAGGGCTGCGGAATCGTTGGATGGCTGCAGAATTGTCAAACAGCTGCGGAAACTGCAGTGATACCCTCCGGCTGCACAAAACAACTTCAGTTATCTAAAAAAAACTTTATTGATGGAATGAACTGTAATGAATGGATGGATGGATGGAAAGAAATGAGGTGAAGTGAGAGTGATTAAATGAATGAGATGGTGAATGAGGTGAATGAAATGGCGAAATGAGATGGAAGAGAGAGAGATTTTTTTTTTGGAAAACATGAGGTGTCAGGTAACCCTGATTTTCACCTCAGGTTTTCTGCATAAGACTGCCAATCAGAAATTGGTTTTCAGGCTTATACATTTATTTTTTTTCTCTTTTTTTTTTCTTTTTTCTTTTTTTTTTCTTTTTTTTTTTTACAAAAACCAAAGATTAGGCTGATGGAGGAGAAGAATCCTTCTCCACCAACCTGATTGCAGAATCTTCTTTAAACAACTTGACAAACTCTTCTTTTGAGAATGGCTTTTGGTAGATTTTCAAGCGATGGCCATTCACAATAAGAGGAGTATGAAATTCATCAATAGTTTTCACTCGAACTACTCCATTGCTAAAGACTTCATCAATCTCATATGGCCCAAGCCAATGAGTTTGAAACTTTCCTTTGAAGTCTTTGAACTTTGAATCAAACAATAGAGCCCAATCTCCTTTCTGAAACTTTCTTTCTTTGATATGACGATCATGCCATTTAGATCTTTGGTGCTGAACTAGATCGGTCCTTAGAATTGCATCTTGTCTTATTTCATCTAGCTCATTTAGCTGGTCCATTATGTGTCTTTGAGCTTCTGAGAGGCTCATTCCCAATTGGACTGCCATCTTGAAGGTCTTGATTTGGAACTCAATGGGGAGCAGGACTTCCTTCCCATAAACAAGTTCATAGGGAGAATGTCCTGTTGTGTTCTTCCATGTAGTTCTATAGGCCCATAAGGCTTCAGGGAGCCTTTCCGCCCAATCTCTTCTATGAAGATGAACAGTCTTGGTGATAATGCCCTCAAGAACTTTATTGGTAGATTCCACTTGGCCATTGGATTGCGGATGGTAGGGAGTAGATGTTCTGTGCTTGATCTTATATTCCTCCATCAGCTTCTCCATCAATTTAGATGTAAACTGGCTGCCCTGATCTGTTACAATTTCCCTTGGGACACCAAAACGAGTGAAAATATCCTCAAAAAGAAATTGAACAACTGAATTTTCAGTGGCAGAAGGCAATGCTTTTGCTTCTACCCACTTAGTAACATAATCAGTACAAACCAGTATATACTTCTTTTGCTTTGATGGTGGATTAATTGGTCCAACGAAATCTAGAGCCCATTTCTCAAAGGGTTCGATGCATACCTGAGGCTGTAGAGGCATTTCATTTGAAGGAGTTGGTTTCCCAACTCTTTGGCAGCTGTCACACCTTCTAACATACTGCTTTGCATCTTTAAAGAGATAAGGCCAATAATATCCTAGAGAAAGGATTTTATAGGCTATCCTCTTGTCAGCAAAGTGCCCGCCGCATGGTTCATCATGACATGCCTTAAGGATGTCAGGCATTTCATCTTCCCGAACGCACCTTCTGATTATACAATCTGGCCCTGTTTTGAACAATTCATTAGAAATCCAAGAATAATGTGCACTCTCCTGAATGATTTTCCTTTTCTCATTAGGAAATAAGTGTAGAGGAAGCTTCCATGTAACAAGATAATTAGCCATATCTGCATACCAAGGAGTCTTGGTAGTTACTGCAAACAAGTATTCATCTGGAAACTTATCTTCTACTGGAGAATCTTCATTAGTGTTTTGGATTCTAGACAAGAAATCAGCTACTGTGTTTTGTTTTCCAGGTCTATCTAACACAGTAATGTTGAATTCTTGTAAGAGTAAAAGCCATCTTGTAACTCTACCATTAGTGACAGGTTTGTTCATTAAATATCTTATGGCAGAGTGATCAGTATGGACAAAGGTTTCATAGCCGGTTATGTAGTATCTAAACTTGTTGATTGCATGTACCACAGCTAAGAACTCTTTTTCTGTAACAGTATAATTTAACTCAGTGGGAGTCAAATTCTTACTTGTGTAATAAATGGCATAAGGGATCAAATCCTTTTGTCCCAAAACAGCTCCTAGAGTTGTATCTGAAGCATCAGTAGAAATGTGGAAAGGGAGTTTCCAATTTGGCCCCCTTAAGATGGGTGCTTCAGATATTCTAGTCTTTAAAGCTTCAAAAGCAGATTGACACTCGGGATCCCATTTGAACTCACAGTCCTTGGTAAGCAATTTGAAAAGAGGGGATGCTATCTTAGTGAAGTTTTCAATAAATCTTCTGTAATACCCAGTAAACCCAAGAAAACTTCTAACATCCTTCTGGAAATTTGGAACAGGTAACTTAGAGATGACTTCAACTTTGGATCTATCAACCTTAATCCCATCTCCTGAAATATGATGTCCTAAAACAATCCCTTCAGTAAACATCATAAAACACTTTTCATGACTTAAAGAAAGATTTGTTTCCTTACATCTTACCAGTACTTTTTCCAAATTTTCTAAAGCTTCTTCAAATGTATTACCATAAACTGTGAAATCGTCCATGTATACCTCTACACAATCATGAATCAGATCTGAAAAGATTCCTAGTACAGCCCTTTGAAATGTAGCGGGTGCATTGCACAATCCAAAAGGGAGTACTCGGTAGGCAAAAGTTCCCCAAGGACAAGTAAATGTGGTTTTGTCTTGATCTTCAGGTGCTACCTGAATTTGATTATACCCACTAAAACCGTCCAAGAATGAGAAATACTTTTTACCTGCTAAAGTGTCTAGTACCTGATCAATAAAAGGTAGAGGGAAATGATCCTTTAAGGTTGCCTTGTTCAATTCTCGATAATCAATGCAAACTCTCCATTTACCATTCTTTTTGGGTACTATAACCAAGGGAGAAACCCATTGGCTATCTGAAATGGGGTAAATGAAGTTTACCTTGAGCAATTTCTGGAGTTCTTCTTTCACGATTTCCCTAAGGTTTGGATTCATCCTTCTTTGTGGTTGCCTAATAGGTCTGCTGTTTTCTTCAATATAGATGTGATGAATACAAGTCTTAGGATCGATTCCTTTCATGTCAGTGTATTCCCATGCAAAGGCAGTGGAATGTTTTTGCAACAGTTTAGCTAATTCTTCTTGTTGTGGTCTTCCCAAGTTTTTGTTAATGTTCAATGTTTTTCCTGGAAGGATTTCAACTGTAGAACTACCAAACTCTTCCATTGAGAAGAGAGACATCTGTCTAGAGGAGAGATATTCAATGTCTGCATCTAACTGAAACTGTGTAGAGTCATATTCTAAAGGTATTTCAAAATTTTCTAATGTATTTAGAATTTGACTATCCTCACTGATTTCAGAGATGGTTAGAACAGGTTGAATAGTATCCTCATCATCAACCCACTCATCTTCTCCTATTTCTGTTATTGCCTTTGCTGGAGGATACAAGTTGAATTTCTTGGTGGAATTACCATCTGATATATACATGTCCCCAGACCTACAACTTATGAAAGCATCAGCTGTGGCCAGCCAAGGTCTTCCTAAATTAAGAGGATGTCCTCCTAGATTGTTCTTGGGAGTTAAAATCATAAAATCAACTGGATATTCCCAAGAATCTAGAGAGACTGGAATATCTTCCAATATACCATCAGGTTTAATGATTGATCTATCTGCAAGTTGCAGTAAAGTAGGTGTAAAGAGAAGGTTAGGAAGCTTTAACTGATCCATGGTCTGTCTACTCATGATGTTGATCGCGGCTCCTAAGTCAATCAAAGTATTTGGGATTTCAACCCCATTAATATGAGTTTTGACAATAGGGCTACCAGGATCCACATATTTTTGCATGGTAATCTTACCCATCATTATGTCTGCAATTTTTCCAACTAGATGTATCCTTTTAGTATCTCTGGTTCTTTTTCCTGTTTTCTTCAAACTCAACTCCTTTATTGTCTTCGCTAGAATGGGAATTTCCTTAATGGCTTGTAACAAGGGGATCTTGATACAGACATTCTTCAATTCATCTAGGAAACTATAGTCAGGCACCCATATCTGCTTTTCCACCCCTTTGTCAATTTGCAATCTTTCAGGAAAAGGAGGTGTAGCTAAAGGTGTAGGTTGCTCAACTATGGGAGTTGTAGAGGTTGATTCTTTTTCTTTTTCTTTTTGGATATTTTGGTTTTGAAGTGATACTTCAGAACCTTTATTGACTTTGAGAGATTCTTCCTCAGAAATGCTTGGTTGTTGAACACTTGTAGAAGGTTGATCTAAGATTCTACCTGATCTGAGTTGTACTTCATTGAGAGGAACAACCATATAGGTAGGGAATGGTTGACCTTCCATCATGTAAGCATTTTGAGGGTTCCTATTATTTGGATTTGGTAATGGCTGAGAGGGAAGTTGATTTGATTTCTGCTGGGATTGAAGTGATAGTTGAGAATTTTGATTTTGTGGAGGAGGTTGTTGTTGTTGAGGGTATGGCAATGATAGTTGTTGACCTTGGTTTGGAAGTTGTGGAGCTTGTTGATTCTGAAATTATGGAGGATATTGATAGAATTGAGTAAATCTCCCATAAGGATTTTGCATGCTTTGCATCCATGCTTGAAAAGCATTTTGAGGTTGAGGCCAAGGTTGTTGCCAAGGATTCCAATTTGGTTGGGATTGAGAATTCATAGAGTTGTTAAACCCTTGATTCTGTTGTCCTTGCCAAGGTCTCCTTGCAATAAAACAGAGAGATTCAAGTGTATCTGGATCCTCTTGAAAGACTGCTTTGAGGCCAGGAATTGAAGGACAATCCTTGGTCTCATGAGTTTCTGAGCAAATTACACATGTTTCTACAACGTGTGCATCTAAGGGACATTCTCTTAAAGCATGTTTCTTTCTACACTTCGGGCAAAAGATAGCCAAAGCCTCAGCTTCTGCTTTTTGTTTATTGTGAATTTTAAGGGTATCAAGTTGTTCACTAAGACTCCCTAAGATGTCAGTTTTAAATTCATCAAGCATACTACCGATTTCAGCCCTACTCACTGATCCTGTTGCAGATTTATTTGCCCTAAGGAGAGAAGGATCTCTAGGTCCTTTTTGAGTTTTTGATTTTCCCCTTGAGAGATGGATACAGAGTTCTGCTATATCATTGAGTGAAAGTTGAGAAATATCCCCTTTCCCCATCATGTTTAAGATATCTATCCATTCATCCCTAATGGCCTTTAATAAGAGGGCTTTTAAGGTCTCTTCATCCAAGGTACTCATTTTTGCTCTTTTCAAGTTATATTGAAATCTTTCAAGTAAATCTTCTAAGCTCTTATCTTCTTTTTGTATCATTTTAAAAACCTCGTCCTTGTGATTAGTAGGCATACAATAGTCCAAATACCTATCCAAAAATGTCTGTTTCATTTCATCCCAAGTCCTAATGGATTGAGTGAGTAACCCCATGAACCATTTCAAGGCTTGATCCTTCAGTGTTGAAGGGAACAATTTGAGTTTTTGAGAGTCATCCAGGTAGTCATAAGTTCGACACACCACTTCAAACTCAAATAAGAATGTTTCAGGGTCCTCAGTCCTTAACCCATGGAAGTTAGGGAGGACAAATGGTGATATGTTTTTCATGGTGGCTCGGGAATCCTCATTAACAATGGGAAACCCAAATGAATTATCCCCATCTCTATTTCCTCCTCCAAGGGGACCTCTACCTCCATTATTGTTATTGTTGTTTCCTCCTCCTCCTCTACCTCTACCTCTACCCCTACCACCTCCTTCTTCTTCTGCCATGATGATTCTCCTAGGGATTTCAAAATATTCTGGTTCCTCTACAAAAGGTGAATGAGAAGAGATTTCTCCTTCTTCTTCAGATGATTCCACTTCCTCAATTACAATTGGTCTTTCTGTAGGAGAAAGAGAAGAGTCTCTCCCTGGTTCAAACTCAATAGAAGGTGTAGGAGAGTCAACTCTTGGCTCTTGAATTCCGGGAATTCTAGGACTAGGAGTTTCGGTTGGAGATAAGGGGGGTGTCTCTTGTCTATCCCTTGAAGCAGATGGACTTGTAAAAATTGAACTTCGAGCTCTAGCTAAAAACCTTCCTCTAGAATCTCTAGCTCTATGCATGTCATTTTTTATTATTTTTCTTCAAGTCAAGTTAATAGTTCTTTTTCTGATCTTCCAGTTCACTCTAGGTGCAAGAAGAGAGCATACTCAAGAAACTACCAAATCAATAACTTTCTCTTTTCTGATCCTCCAGATCACCTTGCAGTGCAAGAGGAGAGCATACTTTGATAGGTTATCAACTTCTTTCCTTGAAATTTTTATGTTTTTTTTTCTAAGAATATGGCTACTTAATTTCACTTCCCCGGCAACGGCGCCAAAATGTTTAGTCAATTTAGTGTTCCTAAATTGATGTCATTAATTGTCAACCCGGGGCTCGTAAGCTGATGAAGTGAAGGTGTACTATATGTACTTAAGCAACCTCTTAGAGCTTTTTGTCGTTTGGGGTGTTGTTTGTGGTTAACTTATCTTCCTAAGATGGAGTGGTGATTTATAAACAGATGAGTGATAGTGTGTGTAAGGTGAGTTCTAGATGAGTGAGAGTGTGTGATTAGTGGTTTCTAACTACTTGCTGAAAAGGAAAAGCTTGAAAGAAATAAATAACTTAAAATGACTTGAAAGCAAAGAACCACTTTCTAATGGCATTAGACACCATTCATGCTGCTGCAAATAAAAGGTAAGAAAATCACTTTAAAAACCAATGATAATGTTTATCTCTTCCTAACTCCCTGTTTCTAACACATAGTACTGTGTAAAACACGATTAGGAAGTAGCTAAAGATGAGTTAGAAAAGTGATAAAAAAAATGAGAAAAATCTACTTTAAAGACTAGTTATAATGTTTTGCTCTTTCTAACTCTCTGCTTCTAACACATAGTACTATGTAAAGCACGATTAGAAAGTAGTTAAGGATTAGTCTAAAAAGTACTCAAAGCCAGCTGTAAGTTATCAGTATTCTGATCTCTAAAAGATAAACAATTTGTGATAAAGAGATCATTCATATGTTAGCAGACAACTTTGAGAAATTAAACTAAAAATCAGCTATGAAAATAAAGTAAAGGCAGCAACTTTGAATCTGTCAACTGAAACTACCACTAGATATAAAGCAAATACACAAACACACACACAATCCCGGGTTTAAAAACCTGCAGAAAAACAAATCTGATCAGTCAAAATGAATGCTGCAAATGAAATAACAATGAAAGTAAATTAAGCTGTACATGTTTCAAGAAAAGGAAATGTTGAATGGAAAATAAAGAAATAGCAAGAATATAAACATGAAATACTATACAAGGGCAGTCATGAACAGGGGCCCTCCATTCATAATACCCAAAGAAGACTCAAGGAATTGAAAACTTCATAACAGCACTGCTTCTATTACTCCATGTGCAGAAAATTACAGTCAAGAGTGCTAGAACAGAACTATTAAAACAGAGTCTTGGAATGCGCTAAAATGATAACAAGTTCATAAAACACAGCAACTAAAAAGTAACATTAAGCGTATGCAAACGCTAGTTTTTATAGGCATCTAAACGATTGCCTAATGCGGAAAGCTAGAAACTGAAAAATAAACTAACTGTCATGCGTAATTAAGGTTCAATAACACGTCATAAGCCTCGTGGATGAGCTGGAGGTTCTGGTCGTTATGGGCATTGAATCCAGAGTTGGATTATGTCCCCCACAGCCTGCGTAAGACGGACAAATCACCGTTTGAACTAACGTGACCCAACAGCTTACGCATCACCGTTAAGCTGCCTTTGTTGACCGTAACTTGACCCTCGTTGACCGGAGGTACAGATGACGTGGCTGGCTGAACCAATAGCACAGGAACCTCGAGCACCTTGATTCCTAAGTGCCCATGTGGCTCGTTTGGCAAAATGACACGTGGAACCTTGAGATTAACAAAAAGGCTGCGGAATCATCAGATGGCTGCGGAATCATCAGATGGCTGCGGAATTCCTGTAAATATGTCAAAATCTAAACAAAACAGTCACACATTAGAAAAATTCCTTAATCATGCTTAAAGTCATCTAATGTAATGATCTGGGTTGGTTTGCAAGGAAAATGAGGCAAAAGAGAGAGATGAATGAGGGAAAACTGTAGGTAATGATGGATAATCAAGTGTAAAGTAGAGGCTCTACAAAGACCACCTTCACTTGTCCTTGGGGTACCTTTACTTACCGAGTCCTTCCCTTTGGGCTATGCAACGCTCCTGCCACTTTCCAAAGAGCAGTATTGAGCATCTTTTCTGAGCTGGTCCATGATTCGGCGGAAATCTATATGGATGACTTCACTCCTTATGGGTCCAACTTCCAGGAAGCATTGTCCAATCTAGGAAAAGTTCTAACCAAGTGCATTGAGATGAACCTGTCCCTTAGTCCTGAAAAATATGAATTCCTGATGACTGAAGGGACCGTGCTAGGACATACCATTTCTCGCCAAGGATTGCAGGTGGATCCTAATAAAATTGCCCTCATCAAAAAGGTTCCACCTCCTCAGAAGCTAAGAGATGTTCAGAGTTTCTTAGGCTTAGCAGGATATTATAGAAGATTCATTAAAGACTTCAGTAAGCTAGCCTCGCCACTATTTGGCCTCTTAGCAAAAGATGTTGAGTTCAAATGGACGGACGACTGTCAAAGGGCTCTGAATGAATTAAAGGATAAGTTGGTGTCCGCCCCGATCTTGAGAGGTCCAAACTGGGCCCTACCTTTCCACATCCACACTGATGCTTCGAACAAAGCCATAGGGGCAGCCTTAGGACAGGTTGAACAAAAGCTCCCATATGCCATATACTTTGTCAGCAAAAATTTATCCAAGGCATAAATGAATTATACTGTAACTGAGAAAGAGTTCTTGGCTGTGGTCCATGCCCTGAACAAGTTCTGACACTACATCACTGGCTATCAAACATTTGTACATACTGATCATGCTGCAATTAGATATTTAATGAATAAACCGGATGTGAATGCTCGTATTATTAGATGGTTACTTTTGTTGCAGCAGTTTGATTTGACTATCGTTGACAAACCAGGTAAAGAAAATGTTGTTGCTAACTTCTTGTCTAGATTGGATTTACATGCAGGTGAAGATGGAACAGTGGATGACCAGATGCCAGATGAACATCTATTTTCTCTCTCAGTACTCTCTCCATGATTTGCTGATATAGCAAACTACCTGGTCTCGGCACAGTTCCCTCCGCATCTATCCTCAAAAGAAAAGAGCAGAATTGTGAGGAAAAGTGCCTCATTCACTTGGATCGGGGGCAACCTGTTCAAACTTGGCCCCGATCAGATCTTAAGGCATTGTGTAAGGGAGGAGGAAGTCTTTGACATCCTCCTAACCTGTCATGATGGGCCTTGTGGAGGACATTTTGTAGCCAAGAGGACTGCCTTCAAAATTTTATAGGCAGGCTACTATTGGCCCACGCTTCATTAAGATGTCAGAAGATATATCAGCCAGTGTGACTGATGCCAAAGGATGGGGAAGCCAACTCCAAGGGACGAGATGCCTCTCCAACCTCAAGTGACTCTTGAACCATTTGAGAAGTGGGGTATGGATTTTGTGGGTCCTATCAATCCTCCTTCAAGGCAAAGGTCTTACATCATTGTGTGCACAGACTATCTAACAAAGTGGGCGGAAACCAAGGAAATCAAAGCAGCGACAGAAGAAAAGGTGGCTGAGTTTTTAAGAGAAAACATCTTCTAAAAATTCGGCTACCCAAGAGAGTTAGTCACCGATCAAGGAAGCCAGTTCACCTCCAACTTAATTGAAGACTTGCTCGCTCATCACAAGATCAAGCATAGGACTTCCACCCCCTATCATCCTCAAGCAAATGGGCAGGTGGAAGTCACCAATAGAGCATTAGAAGGGATTTTGACTAAGGTGGTCAGCAGCAGCAGAAAGGATTGGGCAGATCGCTTGGTTGAGGCCACTTTGTCTTATAACACCACTTGGAAGACCACAACCGGCTTCACACCTTATGAGTTGGTCTATGGGAAGAGAGCTTTGTTGTCAATTGAGTTCGAGTACAACACATTGAGGATGGCAGCTCAGCTGGACCTAGATCTCAGCCATGCCCAACAAGAAAGGTTATTGCAGCTGAATGGGCTAGATGAACACCGAATGTAGGCCCTTCTCCACTCAGAAGTGGTTCAACTTTAGAGGAAGATATGGCATGACCGGCACCTCAATGACAAACAATTCCAGCCAGGATATTGGGCACTGTTGTATGATTCCAGACATAAGGATTTCAAGGGGAAGCTGAGGATAAGATGGCTAGGACCATATGCAGTGGAGAAGTGTAATGACAATGGTTCTATCCTTATTTGGACCATTGATGAGGAAGCCATCCCCATGCTCGTCAATGGGCATCGACTAAAGATCTACAGGAAACCTCTTTCGAGGCAAGAGTTCATCAAAACTGTGGAAAAATCAGTGCTGGTCATAGAGAAGGGTTTGCCTCTGTTTTGGGCATACCTTGAGCATCATAAAAAATAATAATAATAATAAAAATAAAAAAATAAAAAAAGATCCTTGGGTGAAAACCTTTCTGAGGCACCCAAGGCAGATGGTAGGGGTGAAAACCTCATTGAGGCGCCCTTGTTGTCTCTCTGAAAAAGAATTGGAATAAAAAGACCCTTGGGTGAAAACCTCTCTGAGGCGCCCAAGGCAAATAGTAGGGGTGAAAACCTCATTGAGGCACCCCTGCTGTCTCTTAAAAAAAAAAAGAGAGAGAGAGAGAGAAAAAAGAAGAAGAAAAAAAGAAAGGAAAAAAGAGAAGGAGGCAGAAACAGAAAAACAGGCTTAATCTTTGGAAATTGTTGCAGGTTGCAGGTATTCCATGCAAAAAGGAGGCCTCTCAACTCAAGGACAAGGGTCCCTACCATGCTACCAGGCAACCTCACAAACACTCCCTCCATAAACACTCATCTCTTCCAACGTTTGGGCGCAATCTGGTCATAGTTTAGCCTTCTACAGGAAGCTACAGGAAGTTCTGTATTTCTACAGGAAACATCCTGTAGAGCCTTTGGACGGGCCAGGACCGACTATGAAGGGGAATTTAAATATGGTGGGCTCCAGTATTGCAGCAATAATGCTGCAACTCCTGGGACTCCCTTCTTTACTTTTATCAACCCAGTAGTTCGTAACAAACTTGGAAGTGACGGTGCAGTATGCACAAGTACTAGCTCTTGCCGCAACTGTCACTTGGTCAGCTGGCACAAGTCCGCTAGGGGCTTAAGCCAACTTCTATGAGCTCTTAGAAGAAGCTTTTTAACTGATGGATGGAAGCTAACTCAAAGGAAATTGATCTACTTGCAGAAAGAAACTGAAAGCCAAAAAGTAACACAAACCCTAGCAAACCCTAATTCTACCAGCTAGTCCTACTGATGCAAAGGAGAGAATGAAAACTATTAAAAGAGATGTCATTACTTCTATGAAGGTAAAATGCATGTGTCTAGGCTACCTCTATCTGAAGAAAACCTCTTTTTGTATTTTTGAATAAGTTGTCAGAATTATCATACAAGTGTTTTTAACTGGCTTTTTACTATGGAGCAGTGGATCAAGGAGGAGAAATGCTTGGAAAAGGTTGGGAATGTTCAGAGAGGGTCTAAGGAGTCCCTAACACTCTTCCGGAGAGTTTCACAAAGTTTGGCTATCCGGAAACCTCTTTTGTGGGCTTCTATATGAAGTCTGCAGGGGTTCTACAAGATGTTTCAGGGATCTCTATAGGATGTTCAGAAATTTCTACAGGATGTTTTCAAATTGGATTTTGGAGGATGGGTGAGTGACAGAAGATGCATGAATGGATAGGGAGGTAGGCTAGGGGCTTGAAATGACCCAGGGACTGATGGATGGAGTGATGAGAGGGTGTGGAAAGCTGACTTGGCTTTAAAGAAGGCTAAGACAATGGAGGAGCAAGAAGGTAGGGTTACGTGGGCAGAAGAACAGTTGTGAGATGAAGAACCTAACTAGGAGATGGAGTAGCTGGCCTGGACGAAGCTTAGGTGGGTGAGAGAGTGGTGGAGATGCCTTGCACGGTGTACTCTTAACTGAATCAACCAAGTCCTGCACACAATCGAAATCTTAGCTAATCTATTCTAATTGTCAATGAAACAAATGAACAGCAGCTTTATTTATAAAGAGAACCATGTACATCACCTAAGCAAAGAAACATTTCAAAGGTCTGAACGCATGACTAACTTCTACAAATGAAAACAATACACCAAGGATTGCATGGTCAAGCAAACTAGTGTTTTTGTTGGGCAGCACTGTTTTTGCAATTCCAGCCCCTGATCCAATAAGGGAGAGGTGAAACTGAGAGTGTTGTCGACCCTTTTTCTTGGAGCTTTATCTGTTATTATCCTACCAATCTATTCTACACATCTGAAGAAATTCTATTTATCAACAGTGACCTATTTAACCAACACAACTAAATCTTGCTCAACAGAAACACGTTTCAATTGCATAAAAGGAAAATCGCGATGCATAAAGGAAAGATAACAATACAAAGAAGGAGGCCCTAGGCTCTCAGGTTGGGCCCAACCCCGAGAGCTATGGCTCCTATAGAAAACTCAGAGCTGATATCAAATCGAACTGCTTCTCATTATCAAAAAATAATCATAAGTCAAGAGTTATGCCAAGAATGGCTACAAGAGAACAAAATGAAGCTAGCAGCACTATAGTGAAAAGTATGCAAGAGTTTCCAAAAAGTCCCTCACAAAGGCTGAGGCCTTAACATTTATACACCACGAGGCCCTAGCTGGCCTCCTAAATCTATGGGACTTGGCTGCCCAAACTGTGAGTGAACAACTCCTTCGAAAATCTGTTTGGCTGCCTTCTAGATCCAGTTTTGGTGGCCTTTGGAGCTCGGAGTTGGTGGTGAATATCCCGAGGGAGGCTATTTAATGCCATAGAAAACACCTCTACGAATCCTCAACCCAAGCTTGGCTACCTCCTAGCCCATGACTGCTCGGTTTTGCTCCAACATATGTCAAAAAAAACCTGAAATGAGCACGTGTTAGCCACCTAGGAAGAGTGACTACCCTTATTCGTACAAATGACATAAACATACTAAAAAATAATGCATAAGTTAAGGATTGAACAAGGATAATTAGGCCAAATGAGCCCAAAATGTTACCAAATTTGGGGCTCATCAATCCCCCTATGGAGCTCCAATATTATTCCAACGAAAGAAAGATACGAATGAGCTACAGATGTGTTGTGATTATCGTGCTCTCAACAAGCAAACGATAAAGAACATGTATCCTTTGCCATTAGCTGCAGATTGCTTCGACAAGCTTGCAAAAGCCCGAGCATTTTCCAAGTTAGATTTGAGGCATGGGTATTATTAGGTGTGGATAGCAGAAGGAGATGAGAGGAAGACCGCGATTGTGACAAGGTATGGAAGCTTTGAATTCCTTGTTATGCCATTCGGGTTGTGCAATGCTCCTGCTACGTTTTGCACTTTGATGAATGATGTACTACGTCCATACTTGGATTCGTTCGTAGTAGTATACTTGGACAACATCATGGTGTACAATGATAACATGGAGGATCATAAGAAACACTTGGCTTTGGTGTTTGAGGCGCTGAAGAAGAGTCGGCTGTACTTGAATAAGTCGAAGTGTATGTTTTCCCAGACCAAGATTTCGTTCCTTGGACGCATTGTGGGTCAAGGGTACATACGGATGGAGCCGAACAGGGTGAAGGCGATAGAGGATTAGTTTGAACCAAAGAATGTCCATGATATGAGGGTGTTTTTGGGCATGACCAACTACCAACAGAAGTTCGTAGATGGGTACTGTTGGGCCCGGGATCCCCCAAGGGAAGTTTTAGGGCTTAGAGCCCAGATTTTGGTCAAAAGTTGTAACCCCAATGTAAAGACTCCGCATTTTGTGGCCGCGGAGCGCGTAGTTTGTAAAAGAGTCATAGGGTTGTCCGCCCTCAATTTTGTAATGTAATGTCGACTGTAGAGATCTACCCATGGTCCGCGAACCATGGAATTGTATAAATAGAGCGAGGCTCTAAGTAGTTTGAGAGGATAATGGAAATGAAGAACAAATGATGTGTGCGAGACAGATCTGAAGTGTAAAGTCTAGTTTTGGGTGGTAGAGTAGGAGAAGGCTCTGCAGTTGGGTGTGTAGACGCCTAGTAGTCCGCAGCTGAGTGCGCAGACCCTTGCAGCTAAGTGCGTAGGGCGAGTCGAGTCTGTAACAGATGGAAGTATTAATAAAGAGAAGTTTCATATCTATTTTGTGTATCTATTTCCTGTTTTATGCATTGAATATATTAGGTATAAATTGCACTTCGATTGTTTATATGATACGCGAATATATATGATTGTATTGATTAAGTGAATACAAGATATAATATCTATTTATGCAAAGTTGACTAACATATTTAAGAAGATAAGTAAGATACGCGGTGTAGATTGGGTAAATAGTGCAGTTCGTTGCCATAGTAGTGCAGAAGCATCTCAGCCACTAGTTAGGGCTGCGTGAAAGGCGATTATAACAGGTCATGAGGGTATTGAATGTTAGAACAGTGCGCGAAGTAACCTGTGCGAAGATAGGCACAATTGGACTAAATTGACACCTTAGACATCTCAAGGGTGCAGAAACTTGGTTCCAGTATTCCCCCATACTGCTTCGAGTTAGACTTCAGTCTGTGCTCTGCAGGCTGATGCCGAAAGGGGCAATAGTGTAGGGATTTGTTTGGCTAAATAACTCTAAACCTGGGTCAGGCCACATCAAGCCAACAAATGGTTCCATTTCCGGGACCAGAATCTGCAAAGAGATGTCAAATGTCGTATCATTGGAATCCAAGTAAGAAGGAAATTGAAGGGTGGTTGGACAGAATAAGTCACAAGTTCATGGCAAAGGAGAATAGGAATCCGTGACTCACAAAATAAGAGTGGTTATACTACTACCTGTACGCGGAGATCCACGAAATCTTCTTCGCGTCCTTCCCCACTGAGTTATATGAGTGGATCGCGAAGCTAGCAGATAGCCAAGGAAGGTGGAAACTTGACAATCCTATTGTGTGGACCCTAGAGTTAGTGCAAAGGTTGGAAGCATCATAGCATAAGATCACGTGCGTCATTGATCATTGGCTTGATCGGATTATAGGAGGATACATTACTGAGTTCGCGGTCGACACCTCAGTCAGATATAGCGAGGCAGAACGATGCTTTCTCAAAGGACCGCGAGGTAAGTACGTAAAGTATTTGAATACTTGGATTAAAATGCTATTGTGAAAAAAGAGGGTTATGCATTTACCTTGATGTTCGAGGCTACGCAAAGTGGAAAAGCTTACAGGAATGAAGGAAGTAAGGGACCTGAAACTAACCCCTTGATTTCACCTCCACAAGGGGATGAGGAAGAGCTTGCGAAGGTCTCGCCGCAAAGTGTGATCCATCTGATAAGGCAAAGAATTTCGCGAATACCACCTCCACCCACACCACCACCAACTTCACCACCATCACCTCCATCTTCACCCGTACCACCTCCACCACCACTGCAATTCAATATGGCAAGCACAGTGAAGTTGCATGTCCTCAAGGGTTTGGAAAATGAGGATCCGGACCAACTCTGATTTGTAGTAAGGGTTGTATGGGAAGCACAAGGAGTTACAGATGATAATATAAAGAAATCAACACTGGTTAGCGCCCTGCAGGACCGTGCGCTGACCTGGTATATTAAGCACTCCAATGATAATGCAAATGTAGGAATCATAGATATCGAAGCAACGCTAAACAGAGAATTTAGCAGGTTGAAGTTTGAAGCACAGTCGATCATTGGATTCAAGGAGATCATAATGCTACCTGGTGAGACTCCTTGGGAGCTGGATTAGAGGCTAAAATGTACGATTCACGAGGCTTATATGAATCTGACTGATGGACAACATTGCGAATGGTTTGTAGCGTCACTAACACCACATCTGAGGAGTGCGCTATCGTAGTCGAAATTAACGACTCAGGCAGAGGCCATATAGATCGCGATGAGGTGGCATGAGACCCCGATGCAGGATCCTAACTTAGGAGTTCAACAAATCCATGCGCAGCTGAAGAATTTATGCCTTGAGATGCAGAGTCTGAAACAGGACAGGATAGCTCGACTAGAAGTGTGCGAAGAGGTATGGTGCATAAAATGCAAGGGTCAAGGTCATGACAAGGACCACTGCCCAGTTTTCGCAAATTACCTCGTAGGAGGAGGACCGATGTCGTTAAGGCCGGAAGCACAAGAAGGACCTAGCGCGGTGCCTGCTTTGTGGTGCACGATTTGTCAAAGAGCTGGAAAACATGCTACAGATAATTGTCACTTGTTAAGAAGTATACACAAAATTCACAACAGTTGTTTTGCAAATTTTGTAGGTCAGTGGGACACGATGAGCGCACTTGTAGAAGCTACGAGTTAATGATGGATAAAACTCCCACCTACAGAGTTCAGGCCGAAACGCTGCCCCTTGACCAGAATGCAAGAATGGCGCGAACATGATTTCAAGGGCGTGGACGAGGCCGAGGCGAAGGAGGAGCTGGAAGAGGTCACAAACATTTGATATGCTACAATTGCGGAGGGCCGGTACATTATGCCCACGATTGCACAAATCCAACGTGTCTGTTGTGTTTGTATTGCAACTTGTTTGATCATGAGATAGAAGATTGTCCTATACTGATAGCTAGGATATGTGACAAAGGAGCGTTGCCACCTCCCCCAACTTAGAACCTGCAGATGATAAGGTTTGAGCTGCGCAAGGAAGATTCGAATGTAAACATTGTGCTCTGAAGTGGAATCGTAACGGGAGATGACAAAGGCAAAAAACCAGAAGATAGTACTTGGGTTCGCAAAGCTCTGGCGAAAGAAGTGGAGTTTGATTTGGAGCACATTCAGGAAACCTTTGTAGAAACTTTTTCTACAATTATCTAGCTCGCTCCGATACCATGTAGAAATTTTGAATAATTTAACACATATTCACAGAGATTATCCTGATCATACAATTATAAGCGGAACATGTATAATACATAATCTCCTCTACGTTGATCATCAATTTACAGAAGCATAAACATTCACAGGCACACATAGAAGCATCAATCAAACTCATAAACACAGTATGTATCCCGGGGAAAGCATCTCGCTAAAAACCCCACACTATCTGTATATTATATTGATTGAATCATGTAACAATACAAAGCATAATACTTCTCACAAGTATCTCCACCTGTTACACACAATACAGCTCAGATTTGATCTCCAAATCTCCCCCGCTGCTTGCCTGCCTCCACTGCTCAATACCTGCTCAAGAACTAATGAGAATAGCTTCCCAAACTCGATTTTACACTGCAAAATAGTCACCCACACTATGTTGGACGTGAGCAACAGCTATAATATCATGAAGATACGTGAGCAAACTCATTGGCATACTCAATCCTTTGATTGTGCAAATCATCATGCACAGCTATAGTCACAACTGATAGCAATCTGATCCTCTAACACCTGTCCCTGCTGAACTGAACATGCACTGACATGCAACTGAGTTAACTGATGTATTCTATAGTTGCATTATGAGTTAATAACTTGTGAATTAATTAATAACTAATTCACCCAACTCATCTTTAGTCTATTGATCAGTTAGACTAAATACAACCAGTTTAACAAAGCTAAACTGAACACAACTCCATCAACTGTACCTCCAGTCCACTAAACTCAACTCACTTGAGTTCTAACTGAAGTCATGCATGCAACAACTTAACTGACTCATAAGAAAAACGAATTTCCTTCTGACAGTTGCATGTGCCACTTCCGTAGCTCAAACTGAAGTGCTCCAAGAGAATAAGATTAAGTTTATAGTCCAAATATTATTGTGAGATAATAATATTTGACTTTTCTATTTTTGACTTTGATCACTCACACTGTGATCACTCACACTGTAATCACTCACACTGTGATCACTCACACTTTCATCAAAAATAGAATTCCATCTATTTTTCCCAACTTAATCAATCATCCATAGACATGATCCATATGTCTAAAAATAGACATAGTCTAAAAATAGACTTGCGCCAAAAATAGCCTGCGGGCCCACTTAGTGAAGGCGACTCTTTTCACTAAGCTCCATCATCATGTTGCAATCTCAACAAGCATTTCTTGTTGCACACTTTTCAACACTCCCTCTCAACAAGAAAGGCTTCCTCTCAAACCCGATCCTGTAACTCTGGAATGTTCTCCATGCAACACATTTGGCCGGTCCACTTGCTCTGTCATCAAAGTCTCTGACTGCTATTGCCTCTGTCAACTGAAACTCTGCATCTCTGTGCTCTTCAGTATCTGACTGCTCTAGCCTCTGTCACTTTGATCTCTGACTGCATCCGTGCTGCTGCTGGTTCTATCTCCCAGCATTGCATCCGCACTGCACCTCCCAACTGACCTCCCTGTTGGGATAGAAACATCCTCTGATGCTGAAGCTCTACCTGCTGCTGACAAGTGCTCCCTCTCTGACATCTGCGCTACTGCAACATCTCCATGCATCTCGCACCATTGCACACCTATCTGTGCCACCTAACACTGTGCAAAACACTTGTGCCTCTCGCATTGCTACAGCCTGCTAGCTATGCGCTGTCCTGGGATTCCCTGCACTGTCGCTCTCTCTGCCGCTCCATCCGCATCTGTCTCTACCCAATCAGTCAGTTCCTGCTACTACACATCGGGGCTCCCGTAGCAAGGTCTCATCCAAGAGGTTGGGTACCTCAAGGATCTTGCCCTTCCTCCTTGGGACAATCAATCCACATCACCCCACCTCCTACCTGGAGGTATGGATGCATGCGATCCCTCAGCCCAGCTGACTTGAAGTTTCCCCCTACTGGAGGTCTCTGGATGAGTAGATGTCTCTACTCCATCTCCACACAGCTTCCCCTGTTGTGGCTCCTCCACAACCTCCTGAAGTTGCTGCACCAATCGTGGCTCCTCCACAATCGTCTGAGACTTCTTCTGGCTCTGCATGTTGAGAGGTAATATACGCTCCCTCTCAACCACCAAGTCTCCATCAGTTGCCTCACTGCTCAAGGCTTCGCATGCATCTTGAACCTCAAGAGCATACAGGTTCCTGACCCGTGAACCAATCTCATGACAACGAAAGCATCGCACCTTCGACTTGTCAACCTTCTTCCCATCACTGGAAGAATTGGATTCGGAAAGAGAAACCTTCCCCTTCCCCTTCTTCGCCTTACTCGCTAAGGCACAGTTCTCCTCATCCTGCATGGATGAAGAACTGTCTCTGGTGCGCCGTCTAATCTCCTCCTGCATCAAATCCGACCATGGTCGTTCCCAATTTGGCAGTTTCTTCCTTCCATTCACCGAGTCCTGGTAGCTATGCCAACTCTTAGGAAGGTCAAGGAGTCCTAGACTCACCATCCCCATCATCCACAGTAACCCCCACACTTCCCAGCTCATCTCGACACTGAGTGAACCTCGTGAGATACTGGGGCATACTATCTCCATTCTCACACTGAATGTTTCTGAGTTTTGCTCTTGCTTTGGAATTAAATTCGAATTCCACCAGCACAAAACTCAACCACTTCCGATCTAGAATTCGTGAGAACAAAATATTTCTCGTACAGAGATTGACTGTATGGGCTTTCACCGGATATTTCACCTTCCAAAGGAAGGATGAATCCAGAGGCTACCTGGCCCGATTACAGGCTCTGCCTAGAGAAATAGAATGTAAACACTTCCTGAATAGTAGATCTGATGATCAATCCTCGCTTGATATCCTGTAAAAATCTCTTCTACAAATCAAGCTGCTCTGATACCATGTAGAAACTTTTTCTACAATTATCTAGCTCGCTCCGATACCATGTAGAAATTTTGAATAATTTAACACATATTCACAGAGATTATCCTGATCATACAATTATAAGCGGAACATGTATAATACATAATCTCCTCTACGTTGATCATCAATTTACAGAAGCATAAACATTCACAGGCACACATAGAAGCATCAATCAAACTCATAAACACAGTATGTATCCCGGGGAAAGCATCTCGCTAAAAACCCCACACTATCTGTATATTATATTGATTGAATCATGTAACAATACAAAGCATAATACTTCTCACAAGTATCTCCACCTGTTACACACAATACAGCTCAGATTTGATCTCCAAATCTCCCCCGCTGCTTGCCTGCCTCCACTGCTCAATACCTGCTCAAGAACTAATGAGAATAGCTTCCCAAACTCGATTTTACACTGCAAAATAGTCACCCACACTATGTTGGACGTGAGCAACAGCTATAATATCATGAAGATACGTGAGCAAACTCATTGGCATACTCAATCCTTTGATTGTGCAAATCATCATGCACAGCTATAGTCACAACTGATAGCAATCTGATCCTCTAACACCTGTCCCTGCTGAACTGAACATGCACTGACATGCAACTGAGTTAACTGATGTATTCTATAGTTGCATTATGAGTTAATAACTTGTGAATTAATTAATAACTAATTCACCCAACTCATCTTTAGTCTATTGATCAGTTAGACTAAATACAACCAGTTTAACAAAGCTAAACTGAACACAACTCCATCAACTGTACCTCCAGTCCACTAAACTCAACTCACTTGAGTTCTAACTGAAGTCATGCATGCAACAACTCAACTGACTCATAAGAAAAACGAATTTCCTTCTGACAGCTGCATGTGCCACTTCCGTAGCTCAAACTGAAGTGCTCCAAGAGAATAAGATTAAGTTTATAGTCCAAATATTATTGTGAGATAATAATATTTGACTTTTCTATTTTTGACTTTGATCACTCACACTGTGATCACTCACACTGTAATCACTCACACTGTGATCACTCACACTTTCATCAAAAATAGAAGTCCATCTATTTTTCCCAACTTGATCAATCATCCATAGACATGATCCATATGTCTAAAAATAGACATAGTCTAAAAATAGACTTGCGCCAAAAATAGCCTGCGGGCCCACTTAGTGAAGGCGACTCTTTTCACTAAGCTCCATCATCTTGTTGCAATCTCAACAAGCATTTCTTGTTGCACACTTTTCAACAACCTTCATGGAAGCTAAGAAGAGCTTCGTTGATGCCTCCACTTCCAAAGATAGACTGGAGCTAGATATGGACCCATCCATGCTCACAACGTTCTTTGAAACATGTATGAAGTTACTGCGCGACAATAAAGTTGTAAAAGGGTTTCAGGAACTCATTAAAAGATGCACTAGGACCGCACCAGGAGAACCACACGTAGTCAAGAAGATCAGAAAACATAAGACAAGGACAGGGAGAGAAATGAGACTAACCACGCAGATTGGAGAATATGAGATGGATAAAGTTATCCTAGACTTAGGATCAGATGCAAATGTTCTGCCAAAGTAGACATGGGAGCGAATGGGGAGACCTATGCTACAATGGTCTCCTATTCAACTATGAATGGAAAACCAACAGAAAATAATACCCATGGGGCGATTGCAGGGAATAACCGTGGACATTGAGGGAGCGAGCGCGCTAGCAGACTTTGAAGTGATAAAGATTGTTGATGACAGCAATCCCTACCCCGCACTCTTAGGAATTGATTGGGCCACTGACATGAACGGGGTGATTAATCTGAAAAAGAAGAAAATGATTTTTGAAAAGAAGTCACTACGCGTAATTATACCCCTAGACCCTGCTGAAGGATCATGCTATATGGAGCTAGTGCGCGACTATGAAAGTGATGATGATTTGGATTGCATCTATAAGATAACAACGCGAAACCAAGACTGGGTGAATCCCACTGTGGATGGGCGGATTGCGTGGGAGCACGAAAGCTCCTGTACTTCAGATTCGAATGAGGAGACGAAGCGATGGCAGAATCAGTTACATGAGGTAACTACACTAAATTGTAATATGATGACAAGGTCATTGCACTGCGTATCAACAAAAGTAAGAGACCTGCCTACTTATGATGGCCTAAGTGAGGTAGATACCTTCTTGAATAAATTTGAAAGGGAGGTGCCAGAAAAGCAATGCTTCCAGGCCTTGGATTGGGTACTGCGCGCTACGCCTGCAAGGTGGTGGGGTACACACAAGGGGAGCTTTGACGACTGGCGCGAGTGTAGAAGGATGATGTGCACATGATTTGGGAAGACTAGAGTGTGATTGACAGACAAATACAATGGACGGGATATTCCATACGCGCATCTGGCCAGGTGGGGGCAGGAATATGGAAAACAACCTACGTGAATGCACATGAACTTCGCGCTAAGAGCTATGGTCAATAAGCATGTGTTGGGGAGGAAAATGAGCAAATGGCTTTTAATGTTTGGGAAACATTATGTAGGAAGAAAATCCACGTAGAAGGTTCTCCGCGCCGAAGCATTCCACAAGGTATGCAATGCGCTTAACAAAGTATTTAATGCGCAACGAAGTGATTGGGACTTGCCCGTACCAGCAGTATTATGGGCTTATAGGACGACATGCAAGAAACTGACGGGACATACACCTTTTAGGCTTGTCTATGGAGTGGAAGTTTTAATGCATATGGAATACATCATGCCTAGTCTACACATAGCAGCGCTCACAGATATGACGGATCGCGGAGCCCTGTAGGAGAGGCTCGCGCAGTTGGAGGAGCTCAAGGAAGAGTGATTTTTGGCTGGATTTCACCAGTAGGTCCAAAATCAATGCGAAAAGGTTTGTCACAATTGACATATTAAGTTGCGCACCTTCAAGGCAAATGATTTGGTGTTGTTGCATGATATTAAGTTCGATAAATTCCCAGGGGAGCTCAGAATGCATTGGCTGAGACCATATGTAACTAAGGAGATCACAGATAGTGGCGCGGTGTAGTTGGTAAAGTTAAATGGAGAACTTTTCCCTGAAAAAGTCAATGGCAGTCGTTTGAAGGCGTACACAGGTGGCTCGGCCATCTGACTAACCGACATAAGCATAGTCTTAGCACTCCAAGCAGCTGAAAGGAGGCGCGGGACTATAAACTATTATTGCCAGGATCTGCGCGATGTCAAGTATGCGTGCAGTAGCGAAGTGTCACAGGGTCTGCAACAACGCGAGGGTAGCTGCGTTGCCTCGCAGGTCAGCTGGAAAGTGACTGTTACAGTCACTATTCACAATGTGATGCTTAGTTTGAGACCAAATGGAGCAGGCGGCAGGTATTTAAGGAAAACTTTATGGGCTAGATTCTCGAAAATCTACCACCAAGGGTGCATTAATGGACCGAATGTGGGGGTACGGTTGAATTCAAATTCAAAAGGCGTTATAAATTGCAAAGGGTTTTCCAACAAACAACACTTTTCAATTTGAGAACTGAGTTGTTGCGTACCTAGATATTCATAAACCCAGACTTGTTCGATTTGTTGAAGGCGAATTCATTGTTTGAGAACTTACCCGAACCATTTGAGAGGATTGTGGAATAGCACTATGGCCACGCCTGAGGAAGCCATGGATACCAGAGGAATGACTGCTGAGGAGGCTGCGTAGGCCATGATGGTAGGAGAAGCCCTAGAAAGTGCCAGGATAGTCACAGAAATCCCTAAATCATCACGCACACTGAGACCCAAGAAAGATAAGTAACCTATGGTACCGGTGCGTGTGTCTCCTAGGAATCTGTTAAGGACTAGGCTTACCATGGAAGAAAAGGGGAAGGCGATCAATTCGGAGGCCGATGAGGAGGAAGAATTTGAAGAAATCCTAGTAGAGGAGGAGGAGGATGTAGAAATGGAGGTTGACACCCAGGGTGTAGACCCTCTGACTAGGCTGTCGGCATATGTTCCTCTATGGAAGGGAAAAGCAAAGGTGCCTAAAGACATAGATGAGAGAGAAAGCTCTCTGCAGACTCCACTGCTCCCTGATGACATCATTTTTGAAGGAGCACACTTTGGGTGAGTGCCTGCACTAAAATTTGAAGATAGGGATCTCGCAAACCATGAGAAGTTCCCACATTTGGCAACCGCACAACTCATGCGCCAGAAGAAAGATGCGCCGACAAGAATTATAGAGTTGGAGTCGCCTAAGTGGCTGAGAGGTGTAGAAAAGGCAAGATTGTTAAACCTACTCTGGGTGTCACCTTACCATCGTACCTCAGTGACTATTTTTGTCATCAAGCAACTGTTTTGCCTAGTGCATGATGGGTGCTTGTGGCTGGAGGAGCTCATCCCCATCACGAACCACTTAAGTCACAAAATTACCTGGCTCCCTTGCAAAGGGGAGGATCCAACAAATATATCAGAGGGTAAAAGTGATGATTTGGCCATTGCAGAGGCCATGAAGAAGAAGTTCAATCTGGAGAAGAAGAGAGGATACACAATTTCCAACATTAACAACGTTGCGGTCAAAGTCGCGACGAAAATATTGGCCAGAAAGGTGAAGCGGAAGTGCCGCGCAAATGAGGTGCCCGCGCCGGTGGTTAGACTTACCGCGTAATGTGTAGAAGGGGTCCATTTTAACGGGGTGGACTACTTGTGCAGAGAGTTCCTTGAGAACTGTCGCAAGGCACAGGAGTAGGGGAAGAATTTTCATTATGCATGGTTTCTATTGTCCATTGTGCTGGTGGCATGGGAATTACCCGAGGACAACCAGTTCCCGATGATTGCGCAGGACCTTCGGGAGGCAGCGAAGTACGCTTCGTTGGGCAACTAGAGATGCGCAGAGGATTAGGGACAGTAAGATATTCTGGGTTTTCATGGAGATGAACATCAGAATGGGGATTAATCGCAAGCCGTGGTTATCACCTATTGGTATCATCCCAAGACCCTTTTTCCTTCCCAAAAACATGTCATTTATCCATACATTTTCATCATATATCCCTCAAAATCCTTGAATATTGATTATTAATCGTTTTATAGTTATTAAATTGCATAGAAATTAATTTAGGGGTTTTATGTTCAAGAATTGGAAGTTTTTGATGACTTGGTTACAGGAAGTACCCACATCCTGTAATGAGCTTATCGTTTGACATGTGGCGTAGCAAATGAGCTAGAACGAAAGGCATGGGCGAAAAGCAGAATGTCCAAGCATGGACAAACACCTATCTCCTAGCCAAATCGAACCTCCTATGTATGCGGTCAACTCAAGTCAAAGCAGGGCACTCTGATAGACAAAAGCAGCAACAGCATTGTTCCATTTTCATTTTAGTTTTTTTGTTCTTTTTGAAACACTTGGCATGGAAACATTTTGAAAAGGCTTATGTGATAAAAGCGGCAACAGCCGAATGTACATTCATTGTATTGATGACATGGTTGTGCGTACGCATATGTAAATACAGTCAGGGTTATGTTTAGAATTTAGTTGTTGAATTGTTGAATCGTTTTTCTCATAACAGAGTTTTAAGTTAATACACAGACCTATTCACAGTCACGACGTGTGTATACTTCTTGCGTTGATTTGATAGCTGATCAGTTATAACCAGTATACCCTTAGGCGCGGACGGGCCCTGCGTTCTTCGATTGGTATACTGTTCATTTGTTTTGTTACATTTCAGTTATCACATGTTCGCACAAGTATTTATATTGGATTTGATTTATATCGCATATGGTTTGCATCACAGTTACAATTACATAGCTTTCGATTTATTATAGCACATGGTTTGCATCGCAGTTACATAGCTGTCGATTTACACAGCCTTTGATTTTCATTGCATGTATATTGTGTGCGCTTATGAATGGTTTATGGTTATGTTGAATGGTCAGCACTAGGATCTGGAAGGGAGTCTTGTAAGGGATTCGATCCCTGTGTGACTCATAGAGACATTATCATAAACTCTGTTTTGCTTCACAGTTCATTTATGCTCTCTTTATATAGTCTGATAGTGTAAATATATTTGCATGCTGTGTGTGTTTACCAAACAAGGGTTTTCTGAGTGATATCTCTGTAAGGAGGTTAAAATCATTGTTACAGTCATACACAGTACTTAGGTTCATGGTTTGATTTGATAGATGCATCTCATAACAAGCAATGTAATCAAGCATATCAGTAGGGTAATCTAGGTGTGTGAATGATAGGCTACATATTCCGATCTTCCGTAAAGAAGCCTTGTATCCTACATCCTAATCACTTGGCCAGAGATTCTTTATGTCTATATATTTTAGACCACGCCTCTAAGCTTACGCACCCCGGTCGATATTAAATATAGAGTCTAGTCTAGTACCCTAGCTAGAACCACTACATTTTGGCGCCGTTGCCGGGGAGGCGTACGTAAAGGATTCAAACAAAAAGAAAAAAAATTCAATACATAAAAACAAACAAAAATACAGTTAGAAATCATGTTCATTTATGCCTAGACTTAGGGACAATCAAGGGAGATTTGTGAGAAGCCCCCACCATCTCAAAACTAACCCATCATCATCAGGAGCAGACTCTCCAGGGAATACAACACCATCTGAGGAGGATATTCAAACATTGGCAGAAAAATTTTATTCAGGACAGCACATTACTCTTGCTGAGAGGGAAACTCTATTTGCATATAAATCACAGCAGCAACACTTTCCTAAATCTTCTACACAAGGGAAAAGTAGTACCATTACCAAGCAATCTTCCTTTCTCTCTTTTCCACCAAGAGACACCAAGACACCAACTAGAATGGCTGAGGAGGGATCTGGATCAGTTCCCCATCAAGAGGAGGAGGAATCAACTTTTAAATTCCCTATACAAGAACCACAGGAGGATGAGGAGATTAAAATGAAAAATATACCCCCATCCGTGCTACCCAATTTCTATGGTATGACTTCAGGGGATCCGGACTCGTTCTTATTCGAGTTTGACATTGTATGTCGAACTTATGGATATACGGATGATGCTCATAGACTCAGATTGTTTCCAGCCACATTAAAGGCAACAGCCTTGAAATGGTTTATGGGGCTAGGTGAGCATGCCATAGTAGATTGGGATGGCATGAGGAGAATATTTCTGAGGAAATATCAGCCTTATTGCAGATCCAAAGACTCTAAAGATGACATCTTTAGAATGAGTCAGCAGGAGGATGAAACCTTAGAAGAATATCTAGAACGGTTTGTCTATAACTTGCAAAAATCTAAACATCGAACAATGCCTCCTGATCTAGTCCGCACAATATTCTTGAAAGGTATCCGGGAAGAATACATGGATGATCTCAACTTAATGGGCAAATGTGACATCTCTGCCTTACCCTTTGAAGAAATAGTTGAACTGTGTGAAAAATATTCAAGAAGTAAAGCCAAAATGGGAAAGAGAACCTTGTCATCTAGGGTCACAAAAACTGCCTCTGCTAGTGTCACCCGGGCTGAAATTGGTAATCTTTTAGAAGAGTTCAAAACAGATTTGTTGAGCACTCTAGGAAACCAAATTGATACCTTAAAAGCCAAAAAGAAACAGGAGGAAGAAGACAATATCATGGCTATTTTCTGCCCCAAGTGTCGCAAGAAACATGCATTAAAAGACTGCCCTCTAGAGAATATCCAAGTATGTGCTTTCTGTACTGAGCATCATGACATGTTTAACTGTCATAAAGTTAAAATTTTGCAGAACTGTAACATGGCAGCTAGCACAGAGATGGAGAACGTGTACTACATGGGTGCAAAGCGACCATGGCAGCCAAGGCAAGCACCCCAAGGTATGTTTCCTAATCAAAATATGCAATTTCCTATGAATGATCAGATGTATGCACAAAACTCATGGAATATACCTATGCCATGGCAGCATGGAAACCAACAACAAAATCAATGGAGACCGTCTCAACAGTATTCCCAATCCTACCGTCCATATCCTCAATCATACCCACCTTACCCACAGTCATATCAGCAGTACCAACAGCCATATCCATCACACTCACAGCCATATCAGTAGCACCCTCAGCAAGTTGTTTATCAGCCCCAACCCTCTCAACAGACCTTACCTGCTCCTCCACAAATAAATGTACCACAACTTCAATTTCCAACTAACCCACAACCTCCCAGACCCACACAAATACCTGCTCAAACTGTCCCAAATCCGAACAATAGAGCAGAGAGGCCAGCCTATAATGTAGAGGAAGGAACTTCCTACTCCACACTACCTTTGCAAAACATTAATCTGAGGTCTGGTAGGGTGCTTCAAAAGGATTCTCCAATAACAGACCAGCAAGAAGAAAACTTAGAAAAAGAAAATGAAATGACAACTCAAACAAAACCAAGCAGTGAAACCAAGGACAAACAGATGCAATCACTACAACCACCTTTTCCAGACCGTTTGGTCCAGGTAAAACCACCACTGCCTCCACCACAATTTGATGTCTTGGATGAACTTAAAAATGTCTACATAAAAATCCCTTTGCTGCAAGCTATAAAGGACATTCCTATCTACACCAAAGCCATCAAAGACATGTGTCTCAAGAAACCTGCTAGAAAGAGGATTGATCCTCAGACCATTCATGTTTTAGGAAATTTAGCAGGCCTTATGACCAATACCATCTCCATGGAGAAGTATGTTGATCCGGGCATTCCAAAAGTGACCACCATCATTAACAACATACGGATTCCAAACACTTTGATAGATCTAGGAGCTGCAATCAATGTCATGACCCTTGAAACCATGAGAACACTCCAGCTTATGAATTTGCAACATACCACGATTGTTCTTGAACTAGCTGATAGGTCCAAAGTCATTCCTGAGGGGATTTTGGAAGATATCATTGTCTCACTGGACTCTTGGGAGTATCCAGTGGATTTCCTAGTCCTTCAACCCAAATCCAATCTAGGAGGACATCCTATCATTCTAGGTAGACCATGGTTAGCGACTGCTGATGCATTTATTGGATGCCAATCAGGTAACATGATTATCTCTAGAGGAACCGAAAGGAAACAACTCACCCTCTATCCATCGGCACAATCACCTGCAGTAACACATTACTTGTGGCTTGATGATAAATTTAATGACAAAGAGGAAGTACAATCTGTTTTTAGCATTGACCAGATCTATGATTTCCACGAAGACAATAATGATTTGGTAGAACTATTTTTTTCTCAACCTGATGTATCTGAAAATTTGAGAAATGAACAATATAATGTTGCAGATGTACTTCTAGCTCAAAACTTTCAAGAAACATGCACTATCCACTCCTTGCAATCTACATTTCATGACATCTTTCCAGTTCAATCCATCACCAATACACAGAGTCAAGTCATAGAGATCAGTCCAGGGAAAACTTTGAACATAGGCAACCACCTAGACTCATCTCAACAAGAGAAATTGATTAGACTCTTGACGAAGTACCAAAAAGCCTTCGCTTGGGATTACACTGACATGCATGGGATTCACCCCGACACATGCACTCACCACATCTACACAGATAGCACCATTAAACCGGTGAGGCAACCACAAAGAAGAATGAACCCCATGCTCCAAGACATTATCAGAGAGGAGTTGCAAAAAATTTTGAGAGTCAACTTTATATATCCTATTTCTGACAATCAGTGGTATCCCCATTGGTTATTGTGCCCAAGAAAAATGGCAAGTGGCGCATCTGTGTTGATTACAAACAGCTGAATAAAGCAACGCTCAAAGACTACTTCCCACTGCCATTCATTGATCAAGTGTTAGACACCCTAGCCAGCAAATCATCATTTTCCTTTCTTGATGGTTTCAGTGGCTACAACCAGATCCGGATTGCCTCTGAAGACCAGGACAAAACCACCTTCACCTGTCCTTGGGGTACCTATGCCTACAATGTTTTTCCATTTGGACTTTGTAACGCTCCAGCTACATTTCAGCGAGCTGTGTTAGCTATTTTTGCTGATTTGATTCATGATTGTGTTGAAGTGTATATGGATGATTTTTCAGTATATGGAAATTCTTTTGAACATGCATTAGAAAATCTAGAGAGAGTTTTGAAAAGGTGTATTGAAGCTAACCTGTCCCTCAGCAACGAAAAGTGCTTCATGATGTTAAACGAAGGGATAGTGTTGGGCCATTATATCTCTTTTCAAGGCATCCAGGTTGACCCAGCCAAGATCCAGATTATTGCCGATTTGCCTATTCCACAGAATCAGAGAGAGGTAAGAAGTTTTCTTGGCTATGCTAGTTATTACCGCAGATTCATTGAACATTCTAGCAAGATAGCCTTACCTTTGTTTAAACTTTTAGCCAAAGATGTACTTTTCAATTGGACTGTGAACTGCCAACATGCATTTGAACAACTCAAAAAGAAACTATCTACCGCACCAGTCCTGAGGGGGCCTAATTGGAGTTTACCATTTCATATTTTTACCGATGCATCTGACACTGCCATAGGTGCATCCTTAGGCCAAAAATAAGAATCTTGTACATATGCAATTTATTTCATTAGTAAAAATCTCACCCCCGCCGAGCTAAACTATACAGTTATAGAAAAGGAAACACTTGCCATCATTTATGCTGTGAATAAATTCCGCCATTACATAACTGGTTATGAAGTCTTTGTACATACTGATCATTCTGCCATTCGACATCTTATGAATAAACCAATAACTAGTGGCAGAGTTACCAGATGGTTACTATTGTTACAGGAATTTAACATCACAGTGTTAGATAGACCAGGCAAAGAAAACAAGGTGGTAGATTTCCTGTCTAGACTGCAAAATCCAGGTGAGATTGTTCCTGTTGAGGATTCTTTTCCGGATGAGCACTTATTTGCAATTTCCATAATAACTCCTTGGTTTGCTGATTTAGCTAATTACTTGTCTACAGGTAGAACACCTCCACATTTCACTGCAAAGGAAAGGAAAAGACTGATCAAACAAACTGCTAGATATTCATGGCTTAATGGCGATCTCTTTTACACTGGTTTTGATATGATCATTAGGAGATGTGTACGAAATGATGAGGTAATTGACATTTTAAAATCTTGCCAGGATGAACCATGTGGTGGGCATTTTGCAGCGAAGCGGACAGCCTTCAAAGTTCTTACTCTTGGATACTACTGGCCATCCATTTTCAAGGATGCCAAGAAGTATGTAAAGAGTTGTGACAGCTGCCAAAGAATGGGCAGACCAACAGCTACCGATCAGATGCCCCTTCAGCCCCAAGTTCACTTAGAACCATTTGATAAGTGGGCTCTGGACTTCATAGGACCTATCAACCCAGCCTCTAATGGTAAGAAGTACATCCTAGTATGTACTGATTACGTCACAAAGTGGGCAGAAGCAAAAGCACTGGTAAGAGCAACCGAACACACAGTAGTCAATTTCCTTTTTGAGGAGATCTTTGTGAGGTATGGAGTGCCAAGAGAAATTGTCACTGATCAAGGTACTCAATTCACCTCAAAGCTCATGAAGGACATCACAGACAAGTACCAAATAAAGCATAGGAAAAGTACCCCCTACCATCCACAGGCCAATGGGCAGGTGGAATCAACCAACAAGACCTTGGAGGGGATCATTACCAAAACTGTTGCAATGAACCGGAAAAACTGGGAAGAAAAGCTCAAAGAAGCACTCTGGGCTTAACGGATTACTTGGAAAGATACCACCGGATTTACACCATACCAATTGGTGTACGGTAAGGATGTCATACTTCCTATTGAATTCCAAATTCACACTTTTAAATTAGCTGCAGATTTACTAATTGATTTGGATCAAGCACAAAAAGAGAGAATCCAGCAGTTGAACCAGCTGGATGAGATGAGGCAGCAAGCAGAACAAACCACTATCCTCATGCAACAGCACAGGAAGCAATGGCATGATTCACACATTAAGAAGAAGCACTTCAAGGAAGGTGACTGGGCTCTGCTTTTTGATTCAAAATTCAAGGATCATAAAGCTAAGTTCACCACCCATTGGATGGGCCCCTATGAAATTGTTCAGGCTTATGACAATGGTTCAGTAAAGCTCCAAACTATTGATGGCGAAGGTCATTCCTTCACAGTCAACGGTCATCGCCTGAAGCTGTACAACAAAGATTTTCTCCATACACTATCTCAGCAAGAAGAGGTTGAGATACTACAACCCTCAGCTGCAGTATCACTGCCTTAATTTCATTTCCTTTCAATTTCAAAATCAAAAAAAAAAAAAAAAAAAAAAAAAAAAAAAAAAAAAAAAAAACTAAAAAAAAATAATAATGGTTTAGATGTGAAAACCAGTATCTGGCACAATCTAACCCCGAATTCCTACCTGAAAACCAATTTATTGGCGGGTATGAATTCTCTTTCTCTTGTTCATTGTTTCATTTCTCAGTTGCATCATGACTTGAGGACAAGTCAACCTTTAAGTCGGGGAGAGAGGCATCTGTTCTGTTACTTTTATTTCTCCCTTGTAAATACTTCAGATTTCTTATTCTATATTTCACTGTAAATTTCCAACAACAGCTTGTTACCAGCAGTAATTCCAGACTTTAACAAATAAGCTGTTCTGTCACGATTTTATTTCAGAGGGACCTGGTTATAAATATTTTGCAGGGGGACCTGTTCTGTTCAGACATCTATGCTACCAACACCAGCAGTCATGGGACCTGTTTAAGATTTTCAGAAGGGACCTGTTAAAGCAATTGATACCTGTTAAGACATTCCAATCAGCAGTAATGGGACCTGTTTAAAAAATTCAGTTGGGACCTGTTAAAACAAAGTTTTTTTTGACACCAAAGGCTACTTCAATAGACTTCCACCAAGCTTTTACAAGGATTTGGGCACCAACACTTCAGCAAATGTCAAGCTCAGTGAACCTGTAACAATACAAAGAGCTGCATGAACACCTTCAGTTTTCTCAAAGGACTTGTTACATCTTCAGTTCTCTAAGGGACCTGTACATTCAAATCTTTCAAAGGGACCTGTTATGTCTTCAAAAAAAATTCTCAAAAGACCTGTGACCTGTGCATTCAACCTCCCTCAGAGGACCTGTCAAAAAGAACAGTCAAAAAGAATTAGCAACTCAGCATGTCAAATGATCAACAAAGGAGTAATGTATTTTTGTTCTTAAACATTTAATTTCCTAGATTGGTTTTTAATGTAACTTTGGTGACTATAAGCTGTTGTAATTGATTTCAAGGATACCCATATGCATCAATCTATCACCCTTATCCCACCAATTCTCATCATTCCCCTACATTAACCTATCCATACCCCAAAAACCCATTACCAACACATCCACCTTGTCATATACCCTACAGGCATACCAACATTCTCTATGTGACCGAATACTCATTGAAAAGGGCACGTGGTGAGCTGTGTATTTTTAAATACAAATGATGAGATAGATGTGGAAGCGGCCTATATACAGTCAAATCATAATAAGCGGCTTATATATTTTACTCCACACACAGCCGAATCATAACTTCGCCACCCAGCATTATAGCCCAGCACTATGGGTACGCTCTCAGCGTTCTTGTGATAACATGCATGCGAGCGTACAACACTCTGTTTTTAAATGAATGATTATATGGTGAAGTGAGTACAGGGTTATTTCATCACCCTTTCCACCCTCGATTCCCATAACTTCCAAGGTGAGAATCAAAAGTAAGGAGCGCGAGGAGATTATTATCATTTGGGTGGAGTTACAAAGTGAAAATCTGAAGCAAGGAGCGCCGAGGAGAGTATCACCGTTTGGGGTCGGTTTACACAGTGAAACCAGTGAACGCCGAAAAGGGAAAGCATCACCATTCTATTTCTAACTCCCATCACAGTCATATCGACCGGCCAAGCACCATATTGAAGACTGAAGGAAGCGATATATACCAGGTAACCAACTCGACATTTCTGTGCTTAAATTTTAAAGAGTGTAGACAGAGAAGGGTTAGAGGCACAACCCTCTGCCATCACCATGACTAATAGGGTCGAACCCAGTATATTTGACAGCTCACAATACCATAAGGATTGCATTGAGATTCTTAGAGAAGCACAGTGGTTACCTTTTCTGGAAAAATTCCATGGGAGTAATGAGGAAATCACCAAGCAATTTGCCTTCACCTTTAATGGAGAAAAGGCCCTAATAGGAACCTTCTCCTTCAGAATATCAGAGGATACCATAGCTCAGGCAATTGGAATTAGTCCTGAAGGAGAGAAGTACTTTAAAACCAAACAATTCAAGGAGAAATCATGGACACAGTTCATGTCCAGATCTAGAGTTTCCTTAGTAAACTGGAAGAAGGGTGTTCCAAGAAGCTGGTTAGTTCATCCTTGGGATGAAATGGTTTACATTCTTCAAAATTTCATAACCTGTGAAGGGAGGTATAGTATTGCTTATCTATACCACATCAAGCTACTCCTCCATTTAAAGAAACAATGTGTGATCAGTGTGCCATATTTTCTGCTGCAAAGTTTAACAAAGATGGCCAAAACTATCCAGAAGCAAAAAGGGAATGAAGACAAAAGCCTGTACCATTTTTGCCTAATTAAAATCCTCATTGAACATGAGTTGTAGAAGCGAGGGAAGCCATGGAAAGAATTCTTAGCTGTCAATCAAATCAGAGATGAGGAGGAAAAAGAGGAAGTGCAAGAAGATTCAGGGTTTATGAAGGACATTGATGAGGAACTTCCAGTGTCCAAAGCCAGCAGAGCACCTCTACCTGTGGGCAGCATAAGGACCAGGAACATGCAAAAAGAGGATGCCAAGAGGGCTGAGAAAGACAAAATTTTTACCACCTACTCACGAAGAACAAGGAGGACACCAAAAACTCAGCTGCAAGAAGACCAGTTTGAATCTCATGCACCTGCACAAATGGATGTTGGGAGTGGTGACCATTCACTACCAGCACCAGAAGTTGACATGGACGTAGAGAGCCATAACAAACAGGAAAAATGTTCACCACCTCCCACCAAAAGACAGAAGAAATTAGAAAAACAAATTGAAGAATTGAAGGAAGAGCTCATGGAAGCTAACATGTTGGAAAAAGTTATTAAAAAGGAAAATGAAATGCTCAGGGCGCAAAGCAAAGAAACACATAAAACAAATGAAAAGCTAAAGGAAAGAATCAGTGAGTTGGAGACTGAGCAAACTGAGATTTCCAACTGGGCCACTAAGTGGTACAATCAGAAGAAGGCTCTTAAAGAAAAATATAAAAAGTTAAAGCAGGAGCTCAAGGGACAGAAAGGTCACCAGGTGAAGAAGAATGTAGATACCTTGCTCAAGGCAACAAAGATACATGCAGGGACAGAATTCAAGGGGAGTACTTCTGGGATAGCATGAGGACATGCTAAGTCCTTAAGTCGGGGAGAGATGTTGGTATCATCCCAAGACCCTTTTTCCTTCCCAAAAACATGTCATTTATCCATACATTTTCATCATATATCCCTCAAAATCCTTGAATATTGATTATTAATCGTTTTATAGTTATTAAATTGCATAGAAATTAATTTAGGGGTTTTATGTTCAAGAATTGGAAGTTTTTGATGACTTGGTTACAGGAAGTACCCACATCCTGTAATGAGCTTATCGTTTGACATGTGGCGCAGCAAATGAGCTAGAACGAAAGGCATGGGCGAAAAGCAGAATGTCCAAGCATGGACAAACACCTATCTCCCAGCCAAATCGAACCTCCTATGTATGCGGTCAACTCAAGTCAAAGCAGGGCACTCTGACAGACAAAAGCAGCAACAGCGTTGTTCCATTTTCATTTTAGTTTTTTTGTTCTTTTTGAAACACTTGGCATGGAAACATTTTGAAAAGGCTTATGTGATAAAAGCGGCAACAGCCGAATGTACATTCATTGTATTGATGACATGGCTGTGCGTACGCATATGTAAATACAGTCAGGGTTATGTTTAGAGTTTAGTTGTTGAATTGTTGAATCGTTTTTCTCAGAACAGAGTTTTAAGTTAATACACAGACCTATTCACAGTCACGACGTGTGTATAATTCTTGCGTTGATTTGATAGCTGATCAGTTATAACCAGTATACCCTTAGGCGCGGACGGGCCCTGCGTTCTTCGATTGGTATACTGTTCATTTGTTTTGTTACATTTCAGTTATCACATGTTCGCACAAGTATTTATATTGGATTTGATTTATATCGCATATGGTTTGCATCACAGTTACGATTACATAGCTTTCGATTTATTATAGCACATGGTTTGCATCGCAGTTACATAGCTTTCGATTTACACAGCCTTTGATTTTCATTGCATGTATATTGTGTGCGCTTATGAATGGTTTATGGTTATGTTGAATGGTCAGCACTAGGATCTGGAAGGGAGTCTTGTAAGGGATTCGATCCCTGTGTGACTCATAGAGACATTATCATAAACTCTGTTTTGCTTCACAGTTCATTTATGCTCTCTTTATATAGTCTGATAGTGTAAATATCTTTGCATGTTGTGTGTGTTTACCAAACAAGGATTTTCTGAGTGATATCTCTGTTAGGAGGTTAAAATCATTGTTACAGTCATACACAGTACTTAGGTTCATGGTTTGATTTGATAGATGCATCTCATAACAAGCACTGTAATCAAGCATATCAGTAGGGTAATCTAGGTGTGTGAATGATAGGCTACATATTCCGGTCTTCCGTAAAGAAGCCTTGTATCCTACATCCTAATCACTTGGCCAGAGATTCTTTATGTCTATATATTTTAGACCATGCCTCTAAGCTTACGCACCCCGGTCGATATTAAATATAGAGTCTAGTCTAGTACCCTAGCTAGAACCACTACATCACCCACGATCTATAACATTCTGCAGAGCTTCGCGGAGTTCAAGGTAGATTTCCACCACGTGTACATCAAGGCGAGGAAGGACCCCACGAATACTTGGCACGAACTCCCTTATCTAGTAATGGATGATGTCATATTCATCATCTTTGATTCGTGGCCACTGGAGTGGCGCGCTCCAACCAGCTCTGCGGTGGAAGTAGAGAAGTCCGCCAAGCAAAGGAAAAATGATGAGGTAAAACTGCGGATGGCGCAGTGGCAGAGAAGCGAAGGAACAAAGCAGTAGCATCCAAGGCCCAGGAGGCACGCGACGCTATGAAGGTGGTGGAAGAGTAGCAGAAGGTAGCAGAGGAGGAGCACGAAGGCCAGAAGTCGGCTTCACCCGAACAGGAAACAGATATAGAGCAAGGTGGCACGGACCCGCAGACAGCGTCTACATAATTGAAACAACAACACCCAAGAAAGCAGGTAGGGCTGCGAAAGAAGTCGAACGCTTCGAAAACTTCTTTTGACTCGATCACCCTCACTAAGGGGGATCTACATGATATTGGGGAGATAATGAGGGACATCACCGTGGACGCCCTCTAGCAGTTTGTGGAGGAAAACCAGATGGTGTTGGGGGCCCTCTGAGCACAGATACAAGAGTTGGAAATGCGCACTCCACAAGCTGGCACTGTGTCAACCAGCCTCGCAGTAGACACGTCCGCGGCTGAGGAAATGTTGTGCGCCTGAATGACCAACACTATAGTGCTGCCAGAGGGAGCACTCGTGATAGAAAATGAGGCTGACATGCCTATGGTCAGCGGGTTGAAAGGAATCAGGCTAAATATGGTTGGGCTCCCTCAGGAGACACTCTACATTTTGCGGGATGGAGTTACTGCAGAACTACGAGCCAGGGAGGGCCGCGCGCTCTAGGTCATGAGAAAGTAGCGCATAAACATTGAACAGTTGAGCTTGCAGGTGTAAAAACAATGTTCGAGAAGGATACCTGCAAGATGGTTCGGGGAGCACTCGTATTGATGCGGGGAGTTCAGATTGGAACTCTATACAAGATGCAAGGTAGCACTATTGTTGATGGGTGCAAAAGTTCTGTGGTTCTTAAAAGCTGAGCAGAAAATCCAGTGGTCTCCGGAGAGAAGACCATGTTGTGGCATCAAAGGCTTGGACATATTGGAGAGAAGGGCCTTCAAATACTTCATGGTAAAGGTATGGTAGAAGGTATGAGTAATAGCTTTCTGGATTTTGATTTCTGGGAAAATTGTGTATATGGGAAGCAGAATCGAGTGAGTTTCCCCTCTGGTGGTAAGAGGACAAAACATATATTAGAGCTTGTGCACAGTGATGTGTTTGGACCTGTGAAGGTTCCATCACTGGGAAGTGTGTGTACTATGTATCATTTATAGATGAATTCTCAAGGAATACATGGATATATTTCCTTAAGAAGAAATCTGAAGTCTTTGACAGGTTTAAATAATTTAAGGCTCTGGGGGAAAACCAGAAAGAGAAGAAGATAAAGGTATTGAGGATAGATAACGGTGGAGAGTTTTGCAGTAAGGAATTTGAAGAATTATGTAAGAAGTGTGGTATAGGACGGCAGAAGACTACTCCATATACACCTTAGCAAAATGGAGTTGCAGAAAGAATGAACAAGACGTTGATGGAAAAGGGAAAGAAGCATGCTTAGTGGTGCCGGGTTAGGACACGAATTCTGGGCAGAGGCAGTAGAGACAACATGTTACCTGGTCAATAGATCACCTTCATCAGCGTTGAAGGATAAGACTCCATAAGAGGTATGGACTGGTAAGAAACCTTCTCTTTCACATCTGAGGGTATTTGGATGTGATGCATATGTACATGTTCTAAAGGATAAAAGAACCAAGTTGGATAGTAAATCTGAAAAGTGCATCTTTATTGGGTATAAGGATGGTTTAAAGGGTTATAAGCTTTGGAAACCCGTAACAAGGAAGGTTGTGTACAGCCGAAATGTGGTGTTCAGAGAGGTGAAAGATGTTATTAAACATGAAGTCCAACCAAAGGAACCTGAGAAGATAAAGTTTGAGCTAAAGGAGGAAGAATCAGACTCTACAGTAGAGGAGGAATCAGAAGATGAAGAGCCACAAACTCCCGGTGTGAGAAGATCAGTTCGAGAAAGAAGGAAACCAGAAAGGTATAATCCATCTACTTTCTGTTCAAATTTTGCTTTATCTATTACTGATAATGATCCTAGAACAGTGAAGGAAGCAGTAGATTCAGAGGATGGAAAACTTTGGAAAGAGACCGTGGTTGATGAAATGGCATCTTTGCACAAAAATGAGGCTTGGGATTTGGTTGAATTGTCAGCTGGAAGGAAACCCATTGGTAGCAAATGGGTGTTCAAGAAGAAGACAAATGTAGAAGGAAAGGTGGAGAAATACAAAGCTCGGTTGGTAGCAAAAGGTTATTTCCAGGTGCCGAGAATTGATTTTGGTGGTTTTTTTCTCCTGTTGCCAAGGTAGCTTCTATTAGATTACTTTTATCTATTGCTGCTGCTTTTGATTTTGAGGTAGAACAGATGGATGTGAAGACAACATTTCTTCATGGGGATCTGGAAGAGGAGATCTACATGAAGAAACCTGAAGGCTTTGCGGTGAAGGGTAAGAAAGAATTGGTATGCAAGTTAAAGAAGTCTTTGTATGGGTTAAAATAGTCACCAAGGATGTGGTATCAGAAATTTGATACATTTATACGGGGACTTGGCTTCACCAGAAGCAAAGCAGGCATTGTGTGTATTTTAAATTAATTGGTGACTGTGTTATTTATCTAGTCTTGTATGTGGATAATATGTTGCTGGTTGGAAATGACAAAGAAATTATCCAAGATTTGAAGACCCAATGGTCCTCCAAATTCAACATGAAAGATCTTGGTGCTGCAAACTATATTTTGGGCATGGAAATTAAAAGAGATCAGGCAAAGAGGAAGCTCTGGTTAAACTAGAGGAAGTATGTCGAGACAATATTGCAAAGGTTTAATATGCAGGATAGTAAACCGGTGAAGGTTCCTATTCTTGTAAGTGTAAAGTTATCTGCTGAACAGTGTCCCAAGACACAAGAAGAGGAAGAGGATATGTCCCATGTTCCATATGCAAGTGAAGTTGGTAGCCTGATGTATGCGATGGGATGTACTATACCATACATTGCACATGCAGTCGAAGTATTGAGCAGGTTTATGTCAAAACCAGGGAAGGAGCATTGGACAATAGTGAAGCGGTTTTTTAGATATTTGCGTGGAATTAGTTATTATGGTTTGTGCTACCAAGGAAGACCAGGATTGGACAAAGTTTTGGATATTCGTGGCTTTGTTGATGCAGACTGGGCTGGAGATATGGATTAGAGAAGATCTACAAGTGGGTATGTGTTTAACCTATTTGGAGGTGCAATCAGTTGGATGAGTAGGAAATAATATGTAGTGGCACTTTCAACTACAGAGGCAGAATACATGGAAGCCACTCATGCAAGCAAGCAAGCAGTTTGGTTGTAGAGATTGTGTTTAAGTATGGGGTTAGTATAGGGAGCTATAAGGATACACTGTGACAGCTAAAGTGCAATTTTCTTGGCAAAGAACCCTGCTTACCATTCAAAGACAAATCACATTGATGTTCAGTATCACTTTGTGATAGATATGATATAAGACAAAAAGGTGTTGCTAGTAAAGGTGGACACTTTGAAGAATATTGCAGATGCATTGACAAAATCTGTGAGCTCTGATAACTTCTCTTGGTGTAGAGAAACAATGGGCGTTGCAGGGCTGGATAAATAACTAAGCTCTCTTGTGGCCCCCTGTGGAAAGAAAACAACAAGTGGGAGAATGTTGGGTTGTGTTATATTCTTTCCACAACTAGCCCACGTAGTTAATCGTGGGGTTAGGAGGGGGGGAAAAGCCCCCCCTTCATTGTGCCGATTGTGTTGCCCTGGAAAATTTTGGTTTTGGACCCTATGTTAGGTTGGGCGAACCTACCTATGATTTTATGCATGATTTTTGCACATGGTTTTGGACGCAATGGTCTTCGGTCCATGGTTTTGGACACGATGGTTTTTCGGTCCATGGTATTGGATGCTTCGGCATGTATAAATATGTATTGTAACATTAAAAGGAACATAATGAAAAATCAAGCTGGTAGTCCCAGTTTTGGGATCCAGGGGAAAATCTCTGTGTATATGTGTTATGCTCTTGCATTGTTTATTTTTTGTGTTTTAGAATTCGTATGCAGGTAATTTCTGTACAGGGTTAAAACCTACAGACGGTTGCCCTTACATAGAGGCTCGCGCGAATGCAGCAGGTGAAAGCGCTTAAGGAGCAGGTGTATGCTGCTCGACATAAGGAAACAGTTTCGGAGGCACACTTACAACCATGGATTGATGAGGCGTATATAATTACAACCTCTATTGAAGCAAAGCTCGCATAGATGTAAGGAACATAGGAACATGTTCAGGGAGGCAGTTCAGCTACAACGGTCTCTAAACAACGTGTCTAGGAACTGCGGCACGCAGCCACTCCGTGCGCTGCCGATCTTGCAGCAATTCAGGGAGAATTGGGAGGTCTTCATGCAAAGATATCCGCACCGACAAAGTAACTCGAGGGCGAGTCACGATGTTTGTGTTGGGGACCTATTGGTCAAAAGTTGTAACCATGATGTAAAGAGTCCGCATTTTGTGGGCGCGGAGCACGTAGTTTTTAAAAGAGTCATAGGGTTGTCGGCCCTCAATCTTGTAATGTAATGTCGGTTGTAGAGATCTACCCATGGTCCATGGACCATGGGATTGTATAAATAGAGCGAGGTTCTAAGTAGTTTGAGAGGATAATGGAAATGAAGAACATATGATGTGTGTAAGATAGATCTGAAGTGTAATGTCTAGTTTTGGGTCGTAGAGTGGGAGAAGGATCTGCAGCTGAGTGTGCAGAGGCCTAGTAGTCCGCAGCTGAGAGTGCGGACCCCTGTAGTTGAGTGTGCAGGGCAAGTCGAGTTTGTAACAGTTGGAAGTATTAATAAAGAGAAGTTTCATATCTATTCTGTGTATCTATTTCTTGTTTTATGCATTGAATATATTGGGTAAAAATTGCACTTCTATTGTTTATATGATGCGCGAATATATATGATTGTATTCATTAAGTGAATACAAGATATAATATTTGTTTATGTGAAGTTGACTGACATATGTAAGAATATAAGTAAGATACGTGGTGTAGATTGGGGAAATAGTGCAGTTCGCTGCCATAGCAGCGCGGAAGCATTTCAGCCCCTGGTTAGGGTTGCGCGAAAGGCGATTATAACAGATCGTGAGGGTATTAAAGGTTAGAACAATGCGCAAAGTAACCTACATGAAGATAGGCACAATTGGACTAAATCGACACCTCAGACATCTCAAGGGTGCAAAAACTTGGTTCCAACATCCCCCCATACTACTTCGGGTGAGACTTCATTTCACGCTTCACGCGCTGATGTCGAAAGGGCCAATAGTGTAGGGATTTGTTTGGCAAAATAAATTCGAACCTGGGTCAGGCCCCATGAAGCCAACAAGTACTCCAAAGTGACCTCGTCACTGACAAACCTTTTGAAGAAGGACAAGCGATGGAATTGGACAGAGAAATGTCATATGGCATTTGATGACTTGAAGAAGAGGATGGTTTCAGCACTGATACTGAAGTTAACTGACTTTGAGCGACCATTTGAGGTACACACAAATGCTTCAGATTTTGCGATAGGAAGAGTTATTATGCAGGATGGGCATCTAGTGGCGTATGAGAGTCGGAAGTTGCAGGATAGAGAACGGAGGTATCCGGTTCATGAGAAGGAGATGACTGCGATCATCCACTATTTGCAGGTATGGAGGCATTACTTGATTGGGAAGCCTTTTGTTGTCAAGACTGACAACGTTGCAGCGAGTTATTTTGCATCACAACCAAAGCTGTTAGTGAATCAAGCTCATTGGCAGGACTTCTTGGTTGAGTTTGACATGACTATTGAGTACAAGCCGGGTAGACTCAATGCAGATGCAGATGCCCTCAGTAGGAAGGGACAACTAGCAACATTGGAGGGGGATGAAGATTGGGCAGCATGAAGTAGGAGTCAAGTACAGATGACAAAAGAGATGCAAAATAAGCTAAAGAAGAGCATTGAGACTGATACTCAAGTGCATAATATAGTGAAGCAAATAAAGGAGGGGATGACATGGAAGTTTTTCTCCGAGATGGACTCTTATTCTTTGGGAACCGACTCTATGTTCCAAAGTCATCTGGACTTAGGAGACACCTTTTAAAGGAGTGCCACAATTATCCATGGGTTGGCCACCCAGGGTAGCGTCATTCTTTAGCATTATTGGAGAGAGGATTCTTTTGGGAGAAGATGAGGGAGGATGTGGAGGAGTATGTGCACACATTCATTATTTGTCAGCAGGACAAATCAGACAACCAGAGGCAGGGAAGGTTGTTGTAGCCTTTATCGATTCCAGAGAGACCATGGATGAGTGTCTCGATGGACTTCATCACTCAGTTATCACAGGTGTAGGGGTACAATGGGATTATGGTCATGGTTGATCGTTTTTCTAAGTATGTTGTCATCATTCCAACAAAGATACCTTGTGGAGCCGAGAAGACTGCGGAGTTGTTCTTCAAGAACATAATGAAGTATTGGGGGATGCCTTTGAGCATTATGTCAGACCAAGATCCACAATTTACAGGCAGATTTTGGACCACATTGTTCAAGGTAGTTGGGGCAAAATCGTTGATGAGTTCAAGTTACCATCTGCAGACAAATGGGCAGACTAAGCGAATCAATGCATTGCTAGAGGACTACTTGAGACATTATGTGACTGTTGATCAGAAGAATTGGCCTAAACTCTTGGATGTAGCTCAGTTCAGTTGCAACATGTAGAAGAGTTTTGCAACAGGGTATAGTCCATTTGAGTAGGTGAATGGACAGTTGCTAGTCGCTTCTCACACCATATTGATGAGAGGTTTCTTGAGGAGTCCTCATGTGAAGAAGTTCATGAAGGCATGGGATGAGACCTTGGAGTTGGCATGGTTCCGCATGCACGAGGCTACAAGGAGGATGAAGAAATGGGGAGATAAGAACAAACAAGATGCACACTTCAGTGTGGGATATATGGTTTTTCTTAGGATTACTGGAGATCAGTTTCAGCCACCTTAAGGTGACTACGAGATCTTTGACAAGGAAGTATGAGGGGCCATTTCGGGTTAAGAAGCGAGTGAGAGAAGTTGCCTATGAGTTGGAACTTCCGTGCCACATGCATGCAAAACAACCCTTTTTCCATATCAGTCAATTGAAGAAGTGTCGACTTGATGCAGAACATCCAGACAAGGTGGAGCCACTGAGGGGACCAGCCATGATTATTGATAGACCGAACCTTGTTTTGGAGAAGATCCTAGATATTCGAACAACAAGACTTGGGAGTAACATGAGACGCGAATTTCTCATTAGATGGAAGGATTCACTGGAGGAGGATAGCTAGGAAATGGAGGACTCACTGTGGAGATGGAAGAAAAAGATTGTGAAGTACATCAGGAAGCTACGGAGGATAGCCGGATTGCCGAGGACGACAATGACTTTAGGTGGGAGAGAATGTAACACCCATGACTCGTTGTTGCGAGATGGTGAGTCAGGCGCACCAACCGAGCGCATTTAACCGACGAGTTGGTGGGAGTCGGCGTGGGTGCACGACGGGCGAGAGACGAGCTGGGTAGTTAAACCGGCGAGTCGAGGGCACGCCCGAACAGTGCGATGAGCTGATTGAACAAGCCAAGGTGCAACTGCATGAGTCATTGCGAAAAATGGCTAAGTGTTGGAAAGTTGGCGAAGTTATATGGGTGGGCGGTTTGACACATGGGCGTCCCACACCATGGCCGACGGATTAAAGTGGTGAAACGACAAAGTGGTGGGTCGTCTTGTCTAAAAGTCAAAGCCCCTACCAAGTTGAACCATCGTATATAAAGGCGGAGTCATGGTGGAAAAATACAAGCAAGTCTTCCATTCCACATCACATAGGAGGTTCTACGTATTGGGCGAGGCACCTAAGCAAGGGAGTAGAGGATGAGCTCGCTGGTGGGGTGGAGGTAGTATCATAGTGAGTAAAGGAAGTGTGGTCGGGTAATAGGCTAGACATAGGGCAGGGTGAGCCAAGCAGGCGAGCCGCAAGTAGCCACACCGCCAGGCAGCAAGTTATCGCGGCAAGGCTGAATGGAACGCAGCGGGAGTTCAGGTAAACAAGCTCGTGGGCGAGGTGACCCGAGGTGTGGGCGCCCGCGGTTGGAATGACGAGTCAGGTGGAATGTGCCCACAGTTGAACAGTGAGCTGGGTGAAGTGCGCCTGCTGCTGAATGGTAGGTCATGTGGAGGCACCCATGGTCGAACGAAGTGCCAGGGTGAGTGCGCTGGCAGTGGGGTAGCAATGAGTTGGCCGGGAAACGTTAGGAATGATGAGAGCGTTTGGTGGATAGCAAAATGGTGCATGGGTTACAGTTGACTCAGGTAGGCTTGCATGGTGTAGCGGCCAGGTCGGTGGACTGGCTGAGCTGCACGACAACCTCTCTTTTGTAATTTGTAAAAGAACCAGTCGAGCTATGCTCCTAGGGAAATTGTAAAAACAACAGATTATACATATTTACTTGTATATATTGTGTTGGTGTATCTTGCATGGTTTGGTGTTTTATTAATGTATTCTGAACATAATAAGTTAACACGAAAAATTATATGACTGTTAGGTGTAGTTCAGAAAACAACTTAACAATGGAAAAGTTTAAGTGTTTAGCTAGTGCCGCATGTTGGGCAACTCACGAAAAAAGATTTGAGGGTGTGACAGGAGGTGTAACGTCCACGAGCTGCAAGTGACACGGTGAGGGCGCGCGAGGGCGACGAGCCAGAGGAGCAACAATGCGATGGAGGAAAAACGTGAAAAAGACTAAGTGTTGGTCGTTTGGTTTATAGGTCGATATGCAGTCCCAGTGGGCCGACGGGCAGGCGAAGCCAACCAAATGAACAGGCACGATGGTTGAGCATTGGGTCGGCCGAAGGGCGAGCCGACATGCTAAAAAGGTGAATTATGGGTCAACCTGGCATGAAGACATGGCAGTTCATGAGGAGGGTGATCCGTATGAATAGGAGGAGCTTGGCATTTGGATAAGGCATCCAATGATCAACGCATAAAGTATCCAAGCATGGAGAAAGGTGAAGTGCGAAGGTTGAAGTTTGAAACGAAGGCATAGTGCAGGTGGACCACGGCCGAAGCACTCACGCCGAAACAGAGAAGTGTGAGCCAAGGCACAGGACGAGGGCATGGCTGAATAAGTCAGAATGTAGGTCAGGCGGCGCGGGTGGGTGCACACGAGTACACGAGTTTTCTGAACGAGTTTGGCAGAATGAGGGCGCGGCAAGGCATCCGATCAAATGTCGGGCGAGGGCACGGCAGGGCGTTCGGTCGAACGGGTAGTTGAACATCGAGCGAGGGCGCGGTAGGGCATCTGGGTGAGCGACGAGTTGGCTACCTGATCGGCGTGCGAGCAGGTGAAGGAATACGAAGGCACGGGTGGTCGTTTGGGCGACAAGATGAATGACCTGTGCACGAGTTTGTGTGATTGGTCGTGTGACAGTGGGTGATAGCGTTTAGGCAGAAACATGCGACGGGTGAAACGGTAGGGCGTGCGAGGGCGCCCGGTGAAACAAGCATTCGATGGAAACGTAAGAGTTGCCCGAGGGCGTGCGAAGGCGTCGGGTGAATGAGACATGCAAACACTAGTTCGTGAATGGTTGAACACGTTTGAGTGAACGTGTAGGCAAACGACGAGCTGGTCGACGGGTCGTTCAGACAGTCGGGTGGACACGCTTGACTTGACGAGCTAAGTTGAATGAGGTGCCGAAGGGGAGAAATATTCTAAGTGTAAATTATGGGGTTTATCTAGAGATTGTAACTTGATATATTATATTGAGCAAGCTCATTGGAGGGTGTCGCCCCTCCCTTTATACTGTTGTGCATTTCATGTTAATGTTGATTCATGGTTATGAATGTTTAAAGAAAGTTTTCACTGTGTTATAATGAATGAATGTACTTGGTGAAATTGGAAAATAAACTAAGTATCGAAAGTAGGCGTAGTCCACGATCATTAGTATTGTTAAAAAAAAAAAGGGTTGGCGGTGCCGCACCTCCTATAATGCGGTTGGAAGAGTACCGCCAGTGTAGGGGCATGACAGGTGGTATCAGAGCTCCATATTATGAGGGCTTTGGTGGTTTAGAGGTGTAGATTGGCGACGTGAAGCTGATCCCACTACACTTCGTGACAGTTGGTATCAGAGCTTGATTCAGAGAATCGTGACAAGAAGTTGATCGCACTACACTAACTTGACAGTTGGTATCAGAAGTTGATTCAGTCGAACTAGGCTTACCGAAAGAAGTCTGAAATGTGATTCAGATTTATAGTTTATAGTCTACACAAGATCGCAAAGAAGGGAAATAGCAGAGATGGTGAAGGAACCTCAGAGTATGACAGGTGAATCTAGCCATAATGTGGGAGAAGGTTTCCTGAACAGGGTATTGGAACAAATGGAGGAATTGGGTTCTGGTTGGATTTCGATGAAAGCCGAGAACATGCAGGTTCGTGAGGGCTATGCAAAGATGAAAGAAGAACTTGAAGAACTCAAGGACCGATATTATTCAAAAATTTGCAACAAGAAATGCTAAATTTAGAAAGTGCTAAAAATAGAACTCCTAAAAATAGTACTTCTAAAAATAGCAGTTTAGCTAATGAGCATTTTGGTCACCTTGGGTGAGAGGTGAAACTACTAAAAATACAATCTTCTAAAAATAGAATTTTTGGGTCCCTTCCTATTTTTAGCAGTCCCTGGTCTAGCTATAGGAAGTAAAAATGAATTTGGTCTTAACAACAGTTTAAAATATTAATTAATTAATCTCCATGAGTTAATTAATTATGGAAAATTAAACTAGAAGTCTTTGTGAGATCATGCAATTATTTTCTCTCTTGATTTAGGTAATTATCCCTTGATTAAAGGAGATAAGGTTCAGTTCTATAATGGGAGGATTAGTTGACTTAGTTTAACTTAGTCAAGTCCAGTTAGATTAATTTAACAAGTTGTTAAATTAATGAAATATAGTTTGTTAATGCTTGCATGCATGTGACAACTATTATTTCAAATAATTGAGCATTCCCTCATGGATAACTGATGCATGTCAGTTCAGACATAGACCCAATTGAGATCAGATGAGGGACAATGTACTATCAGATGCTTCGATATTTCTAGTCAGTATTCCTTGCATGGAGAAGGATCTATTTCAAAGAGAAATACATATTATAGGAGATTGGAGGACTTGTGGCTTATATATTGAGGCCTAGGTAGTCTATGATCTTCATATTCTAATTACAGAGAGAGCAGAATAGCTATTGAGCTTATTCTTTTTGTATGTTGTTGAGGATCTCCACTTGATTGATAATACAGAGTTGGGGTTTTATGTTGGTGCTTTCCCCGGTGATATATTTTGTGTTATGTGATTGATTCCTTCTTATCAGTTATATGTGTTCATGCTTGATGTTGCTCATGGTTGAATAGCTTTCGCAAAGTTTATGGTAGATGTAGATCTAGTATTATGCTTTAGTACCATTGCATATATCATTTTTGATTTTCAGGTGAAATTTCTACATGATATCAATGGACTAGCTTATTTGTAGAGAAAATTCTACATGGTATCAGAGCACAGATGATCAAGGAAGAACAATATACAAGAAGGAATTCGAAGTTTATTATTCGAGATATAGATCTCAAGTTCTTATCACATCTATTTCATCGATGGTGTTCTATGGTTTGAGGCTTGAGTATGCCCTTGATGGTAGCTCAAACTATCTAGCATGGAAGGATCGTATGGAGGCAGTATTGGAAGATAACGGCCTTAAGGACTTCATTGATCAAGAAGTCCCTAAGCCTAGTGATGCTACTCAACTAGTGGAATGGAAGAAGTGTGTGGCTAGAGCTAGGAGAATTCTCTTGGAGGGAGTGCAAGATCACATTGTCTCGAGCCTCCATGGGAAGGAGACTCCGTTTGCAATGTGGAAAACATTGAAAGACTTATATCAAAATAACAGTGATCAGAGGAAGCTAGCACTGAAGGACAAACTTCGAAAGATCAAGTGTGAAAAGGATGAAACGATCTCTATGTATCTGACCAAGCTCATCACATGCAGGGATGAGCTTGCAAGTGTAGGGGTCGTGACATCTGATGATGATATGGTGAGTCTAGCACTCCTTGGCCTTCCTAAGAGATGGCATAGCTACCAGGACTCAGTTAATGGAAGGGAGAAACTGCCAGATTGGGAACGACTATGGTCAGATTTGATGTAGGAGGAGATCAGACGAAGCACCAGAGACGGTTCTTCATCCATGGAGGATGAGGAGAACTGTGCCTTAGTGAGTAAGGCAAAGAAGGGGAAGGAGAAGGTTTCTCTTTCCGAATTTTTATTCTTCCAATGGTGGGAAGAAGGTTGACAAATCGAAAGGGCGATGCTTTTGTTGCCATGAGGTGGGCCATTATGCTGCAAATTGTCCACAAAGGAAATCCAAGAAGGGATTTGGGGAAGGATCTCAAGGTAAGGCACTTGCTTCACAGTTCGAGTTGGATTTCACACTCTTCGCATGCATGGTTTCATCCATGGCGGGAAGTGGTTGGTTTCTTGATAGTGGAGCTTCTTTCAACATGACCGATGACAAGAGTTTGTTCAGTACTTTGGAGGAGAAATATCTCCAAATACTCATAGCGATGGGTAATGATGAAAAGTATAGTGTCTCAGATGTAGGCATGGTTATTTTTCAGAGGGAGCATGGAGCTCGTCTTACCTTGACCGATGTCAAGTATGTACCAGGACTGAAGAGAAACTTGGTGTCGATCGCGATGTTGGAAGACCGAGGTTATGATGTAGTCTTCAGTAAGGGAAAGGTTTTCCTTAGACACATCATCACTAGACAAGTGAAGCAGATTAGTTCACGAGTCAAGAACCTGTATGCTCTTGAGGTTCAAGATGCATGCAAAGCCTTGAGCAGCAAGGCAACTGATGGAGACTTGGTGGTTGAGAGGGAGAGTATGTTACCTCTCAACATGCAGCACCAGAAGAAGTCTCAGACGATTGTGGAGGAGCCATGATTGGTGCAGCAGCTTCAGGAGGTTGTGGAGCAGCCACAATAGGGGAAGTTGAGAGGAGATCAAGTAGAGACTTCTACTCATGTAGAGACCTCCAGTAGGGGGAAACTTTGAGCTAGGTGGGCAAAGGGATCACATGCAATCATACCTCCAGGTAGGAGGTGGGGTGATGTGGATTGATCGTCCGAAGGTGGAGGGGCAGGATCCTTGAGGTACCCAACCTCTTGGATGAGACCCCTCTACGGGAGCCTCAATGTGGAGTAGCAGGAACTGACTGATTGGGTAGAGATAGATGCGGATGGAGCGGCAGAGAGAGCTACAGTGCAGGGAATCCCAGGATAGCGCATAGCATGCAGGCTACAACAATGCGAGAGGCACAAGTGTGTTGCACAATGCTAGGTGGCACAGAGAGGTGTGCAATGTTGCAAGATGCATGGAGATGTTGCAGTAGCGCAGATGTCAGAGAGGGAGCACTTGTTAACAGCAGGTAGAGCTTCAGCATCAGGGTATGTTTCTAGCCCAACAGAGTGGTCAATTGGGAGTGATTTTTGTTCCAAGAGTTGTTGGAGCAAGTGGACCTGGTGGATGTGTTACATGTAGAAAATTCCAGAGTTACAGGATGGGGTTCGAGAGGAAGACTTTTTTGTTGAGAGGGAGTGTTGAAAAGTGTGCAACAAGAAATGCTAAATTTAGAAAGTGCTAAAAATAGAACTCCTAAAAATAGAAGTTTGGCCAATGAGCATTTTGGCCACCTTGGGTGAGAGGTGAAATTGCTAAAAATAGAATCTTCTAAAAATAGCATTTCTGGGTCCCTTCATATTTTTAGCAGTCCCTAGTTTAACTATAGGAAGTAAAAATGAATTTGGTCTTAACAGCAGTTTAAAATATTAATTAATTAATCTCCATGAGTTAATTAATTATGGAAAATTAAACTAGAAGTCTTTGTGAGATCATGCAATTATTTTCTCTCTTGATTTAGGTAATTATCCCTTGATTAAAGGAGATAAGGTTCAGTTCTATAATGGGAGGATCAATTAACTTAGTTTAACTTAGTCAAGTCTAGTTAGATTAATTTAACAAGTTGTTAAATTAATGAAATATAGTTTGTTAATGCTTGCATGCATGTGACAACTATTATTTCAGATAACTGAGCATTCCCTCATGGATAACTAATGCATGTCAGTTCAGACAGAGACCCAGTTGAGATCAGATGAGGGACAGTGTACTATCAGATGCTTGGATATTTCTAGTAAGTATTCCTTGCATGGAGAAGGATCTATTTCCAAGAGAAATACGTATTGTAGGAGATTGGAGGACTTGTGGCCTATATATTGAGGCCTAGGTAGTCTATGATCTTCATCTTTTGATTACAGAGAGAGCAAGATAGCTATTGAGCTGATTCTTTTTGTATGTTGTTGAGGATCTCCACTTGATTGATAATACAGGGTTGGGGTTTTATACTGGCGCTCTCCCCAGTGATATATTCTTTGTTATGTGATTGATTCCTTCTTATCAGTTATATGTGTTCATGCTTGATGTTGCTCATGGTTGAATAGCTTCCGCAAAGTTTATGGTAGATGTAGATCTAGTATTATGCTTTAGTACATTGCATATATCAGTTTGATCTGAATGGAAGTATACACCAACGGAAGAAGAGGTCAAGCAGATTGGTGAAGCAAGAGATCAAGGTTTGGCTGAAATCTTGAAATTGCAGCAAGCTCTTGATGAAGCTTGAGATGAGATCGCGGTTTTGAAGAAAGCCGTGAGACACAACTCAAGTGGAGGTGTGACTCATGTCAAAGTCAAAGAGCCGGATTCTTATGATGGTACAAGGAGTGCGAAAATTGCGAAAACTCTTGGCAACTTTCTATAGGACATGGACTAGTACTTGGAGCGCTTGGGATTATGTGATGAGGAAACCAAAGTGAAGGTAGCTGTTTAATTCTTGACGAAGGATGCTAAGATATGGTGGCGAAGGAGGATGGACCAAATTGCCAATGGCAATGCTGGGGACATAACTTCATGGGATGGAATTAAGAAAGCTTTGCAAACCCACTTCAGTCCACAAGATGAAACATGGGATGCAAGGATGAAGATAAAGTATATAAAGCAAACGGGAAGTCTACATGCATATCAGCGAGAGTTTGCAAGTGCAGTTCTGGAACTTCCAAGCATGGCGGAAAGGGACAAGGTGTTCAACTTTGTTATAGGATTGAAACCTTGGGTGCGGAATGAAGTGAAGAGGTAGAAAATTAAGACACTTGAGGAGGCTTTTGCTGTTGTGGATCATTTGGTAGAACACTTTGATGAGGGTTCTGATGAAAAGAAGAAGAAGTATGACAAACCGAAAGAGAAGACTACGAAAGAGGAGACTTCGAGATCGAATGACAAGTCGAAGATGAAGAAACCGTTGAAGTGTTGGACATGTGCGGAACCACACACGGTGAATAATTGTCCTTCTAGACCAAAGGTGGCTGCCGCAGCACAATACAATGCGAAGAAAGAAGAAATTTCCATAGGAGTTATGCAGATATTGGGAGCTGCAGTGGCTATGGAAGCTGTCTCTAGGAGAGATCCTGAGAGAAACAAATTGGAGTATGTTGAAATGAAGGTTGGGAGTGTTGATGTGCTTACTATGGTGGATAGTGGAGCAACTCACAACTTTATGAGTGAGGATACTGCGAGAAGGATTGGGCTGAAATTTGTACCGGTGTAGGCACAAATGAAGACAGTGAATTCTCCTCCAGACTCTGTGATTGGTGTAGCTGAAAAGGTGGATGTGACACTAGGTGAATGGACAGGGAAAGTCGATTTCACTGTGGTGCGAATAGATGACTATGAAGTTGTACTGGGTATAGAATTCATGAAGGAATTCAATGCGATGATTTTTCCCCATATGAGGAAACTGTACATTTACGACGGTCGAGAGGACGTACCCATTAGGGTATCGACCATGGGAGTAACTAAGGCCGAGCGTAAGCTGACAATGATGAGTATGGAGAATGGAAAGAAAGATGAAGATATTTGTAAGTGATTGTCTGTTGTAGAGGAAAAGCTTATGGAGCAGTCACAGGTTATTAGGGCATTGTCAGATAGCATCTTGGATCTATCTAAGAGGCTGGAAGCAGTGGAGGATGACAATGACAAAGAGTATGTGAGGCCGAATGTTCAGATAGAAGATTGGGAGGCATACTTACAGAGAATGGAAGTGGAGGATCCGGATAGGTGGATTGAGTTGATCAGTGAGGGAGAGCCTTCAGGCTCTGCTCCCTCCTCATCATCTTAAACTATCATGGAGCATGAGGCTCATTGTTAGTTGCTCATGGTAGTGAGTCTCCAAACACTTTGAGCAGGCATCTAGGGGTGAGATGACACAGGTTGACAGATAGCATGCAGTGGACAGTCATGACGATGTATGGGGCATGAGTTCTTGTGGAGGCGATGCATGGTTGGATTAGCTACCCAACTAATCACCGACATGAGGGGTACCAACACATGATTCCTTGCAGAATAATGGCATATCTATGGTGTGAAGCAGGTTGAGTAGTGGACGTCTGGACTACCCATATACACGGTTATGTGGATGATATCTTGGTGACTGGTGGTTGCTAGGATGGGATATTGTCAAGGACTACATTGACTTCAGGTGGAGGAGAATGTAACATGCACGAGCTGCAGGCGACACAGCGAGGGCGACAAGCCACGGGAGCAATAGTGCGGTGGAGGAAAAACGTGAAAAAGACTAAGTGTTGGTTGTTTGGTTTATAAGCTGTTATGCGGTCTTGGTGGGCTAACGGGCAGGTGAAGCCAACCAAACGAACATGCATGACGGTTGAGCATTGGGTCGGCCGAAGGGCGAGCCGACGTGCTGAAAAGGTGAATTATTGGTTGGCCTAGCATGAAGACATGGCGGTTCATGAGGAAGGCGATTCATATGAATAGGAGGAGCTTGGAATTTGGCTAAGGCATCCAACGATCAATGCACAAAGTATCCAAGAGTGGAGAAAGGTGAAGTGTGAATGTTGAAGTCTGAAACGAAGGCACAGTGCAGGCGGACTTTGCCCAAGCATTCACGCCGAAACAGAGAAGTGCGAGCCAAGGCGTGGCTGAACGAGTCAGAACACAGGTCAGGCGACGCGGGTGGATGCACACGGGTACACTAGTTTGTTGAACGAATTTGGTGGAACGAGGGCGTGGCAGGGTGTCCGGTCGAACGTCGGGTGGGGAAGCGACAGGGCGTCCGGGTGAACAATGGGTCGAACGGAGGGTGCGGTAGGGCGTTCGGTTGAACGGGTGGTTGAATGTCAGGCGAGGGCACAATAGGGCGTCTGGGTGAAAGGCGGGTTGGTTGCCCGATCGATGTGCGAGCGGGTGAAGGCAAATAAAGGCACGGGTGGTCGTTCGGGCGACGAGCTGAACAACCCGTGCACGAGTTCGTGCGATGGTGGGTGATAGCGTTCAGGCATAAACATGCGACGAGTGAAATGGTAGGGCGTGCGAGGGTACCCAATGAAACGAGCGTTCAGTGGAAACGTAGGAGTTGCTCGAGGGTGTGCGAAGGCGTCGAGTGAACGAGACGTGCGAGTGCCAGTTGGTGAACGGTTGAACGCATTCAAGTGAACGTGCAGGCAAACGATGAGCTGGTCGACGGGTCGTTCAGACGACCGGGTGGACATGCCCGACTCGACGAGCTAAGCTGAACGAGGTGCGAAAGGGGAGAAATATTCTAAGTGTAAATTCTAGGGTTTATCCAAAGATTGTAACTTGATATATTATATTGGGCAAGCTCATTGCAGGGAGTTGCCCCTCCCTTTATACTGTTGTGCATTTCATGTTAATGCTGATTCATGGTTATGAATGTTTAAAGAAAGTTTCTGTTGTGTTATAATGAATGAATGTACTTGGTGAAATTGGAAAATAAACTAAGTATCGAAAGTAGGCATAGTCCACGATCGTTAGTATTGTTAAAAAGAAAAGGGTCGGTGGTGCCGCACCTCCTATAGTGCGGTTGGAAGAGTATCGCCGGTGTAGGGGCATGACAGGAGGGGGGTGAGGGAGGGTGGCGGGCCGATTTTTTTTTGAAGTTATATATATATACATATATATTTTAATTTAATTGTTTTGTTTTAAATTATTTTTTTTAATGGTTTATCTTTAATTGTTTGTTTTTTAAATTGTTTGTTTGTTTGTTTTTTCTTAATTGGTTTTTTTAAATGTTTTTTTAATTTTTTAATTTTATTTTTTAATTGTTTTGAATTTTTTTTTTAATATTTTTTTTTTTGTTATATTTTATTTTTATTTTTTATGTTATTTCTTCATTTTTATAATTTTAATTTAAAAGATAATAATTCTTAAATTTTTATTTTATTTTAATTTCGTCTATATATATATATATATATATAATTTATTTATTTTTGTTTATTTAAATTCTTTTTGGTAATCATTTTAAGTTTTTTTTGTAATGAGATTTTTTTTATTATTTTTTTTTAACTTTGAAAAAAATGTTTTTAGTTTTTTTTGGATGAATTTTTTTTTTTTTTTTTAATTATATATATTTTTTGAAAAAAAAAATCATTTTTTTAGAAAATATTATCATTTTTTATTTATTTTTGATATTTATTTATTGTTTTTTTCATTAATTTTTTTATTCACTTTTTTTTTAAAGGTTTTTTGTTTTTCTTTTTTTATATATATTTTTTATATTTGATTTTTTTTGTCATGTTTTTTTGTATTTATATTTTAATGTTTTATTACTAACATGTTTTTATTATTTTTATTTTTGTCATGCTTTATGTTTTACTTTCATGTTTTATGTTTTTTTTTTAACATTTTTATAGGATTTTAGGTTGTTGTTTTTTGTTTTGTTTTTTTTTCATGTTCTTATTATTTTTTTTTTTGTCATGTTATTATTATTATCATCATTATGTTTTATTACTAACACGAAAATCACCAACATTTAAAAAAAATTATCCACACTTAATTCATTATAAAATTTAAAATGTAAAAATTAAGCCCTCTAAACAAAAATGGTTGATGTTCATCAACACTTTTCAAAATCAAGATGAAAATCACTAACAAACAAAAAATGTTCACACTTGATACATAAAAAAAAATTAAAAGTGTCAAAAATAAGTCCTCTAAAAAAATGTGTTGATGTTGCATCAACACTTTTCAAAATCAACATGAAAATCACTAACGTTTAAAAAAATGTGCTGATGTTGCATCAACACTTTTTTAAATCAGCGGGAAAATCACTAACATAAAAAAAAATGTTCATACTTGATACATAAGAAAATTTAAAGTGCCAAAAATATGCTAAAAAAAAGAGTGTATTCTGGCTTCACCACTTTTCAAAATTGGGTGATTTTTTGCTACCTCAAAAAAATGGGTACCAATTCACTTTCTCGTTTGATCAGTAACTGTGTTCACGCGCATACTTGGACTGGGAAAGGGAAATACTTTCTTTGGATTGCAAGACTTGAAGACCAAGAAAATAATGCAAGTGTCATAAGTCTGTCATTTCAAACTACTTTTTAAGGCTGGACTTCTAATGGTTTATAAGGTTCGGATCACTACCAATAAGGATAAGATCATCAACATCAAGAACGATAATGATAAGAGACTTAACCACTTTCCTGGTGTAGACAATATTGTCAGAATGACACCTAGAAAAGCCAGTATCTAAAAGAAAGCTATCCATTTTGACATACCAAGCCCGAGGGGCTTGCTTGAGATCATAAAGGGATTTCTTAAGCCGACATACAAGGCTGGAGTTTGTTTATATAAAGCCAAGAGGTTGTTCCATATAGATTTATTCATGCAAATCCCCATGCAAGAAGGCAGATTTAACATCCAACTGATGGAGTTCCATTTGAAAGAGGCAGCAAGGGAAAGAACAAGGTGGATAGAGTTCATTTTGGCAATAGGGGAGAAGGTTTCAGTATAGTCAATGCTTTCAACTTGTGAAAAAACCCTAGCAACAAGACGAGCTTTATGTTTATCAACTTTTCCATTTGGTCCAAACTTGGTTCTGTAAACCCATTTGCATCTAACAAGTTTTCGTACCTTTGGAAGAGGAACAAGGTCCCATGTATCATTTGCCAATAATGAACGATATTCTTCATTCATAGCTGCGTCCTAATCTGGATGGCCTGAAGCTTTTGCAAAGGTGTCAAGATCATAATTCGTTGAAGCTTGAGCTAGTAAAGAAGAGGCTTTATCGAACTGGGAATGTGTACGATGCTGATCTGTGGTATCACTTGCAAGAGCACCTGCTACATCCTAAGTAGTGCAGACTCATTTTGGAAGCTGAGGAGCTGAAGGAGGATCTTGAGAAGGTGGGGGAGGATTGTCATCCTCATTGTCATCATCTGAAGAAGGAATATTTTCATAAGTAGAAGGGATAGAGAGAGGTGGGACATCCGTCGAACAAGGCTCGCGGGCCGATATATTTTCAACAAACTTTACATCTCTTCTAATGATAACATTTTTGGATTTAGGTTGAAGAAGTCTATATCCTTTGACATCTTCATAATATCCAACAAAAATACATTTTTCACTCTTAGGTTCTAAGGCTTTATGTTTCTCATATGGAATATAGGCCCATGCTTCACTTCCAAAAACACGAAAGTGACTTACATCAGGTTTAATTGAGCGCCATGCTTCTTCTGGAGTGACATTTTTTAAAACCTTAGTAGGATTGCGATTTACTATGTAATTTGCACAGTTAATTGCCTTTGCCCAAAAATTAAGACTAAGTCCTTTAGATTGAAGCATACAATTAGCCATTTCCTTGAAGGTGAGATTCTTCCTTTCAACTACAACATTTTGTCGTGGAGTATATGGAACAGTATGTTGCAATTGAATTCCATGCTCAATGCAAAATTTGATGAATTTGTTGTTAACATATTCTCCGCCATTATCAGAACTTAGCTTAAGAATTTGATGTCCAGATTGTTTCTAAACAAAGGCCTTAAAGGCCAAGAACATGTTAAAGACTTCACTCTTGAGTTTTAAGAAGTATACGGAAGTGCGTCTGGAGAAATCATTATTGAAAGTTAAGAAATACTTGTAGCCAGAGAATGAAACAACTGGAAGTGGACCACATAAATCACTATGCACAAGCTGTAAAGGGGTTGAGGCATGCCAAGAGGCATGTTTTTCAAAACTATCCGATGATGTTTTCCAAGTACACATCCGAAACAAACACCATCTCTGCAAGATACCATAGGAAGGTCTGTCACCATATTTTCTTTACATAGATTTTGAAGGGAGCGATAGTTTAAGTGACCAAATCGCTCATGCCAAAGTTTGCTCACTTCATCATTATGAGCAACAAATACTAAAGGAAGAGTTGATGACCCAAAGTTTTTAAACTTATACAACCTTGTAGAATCATCAGCAATGCCAATAGCTAAAATATGTCTAGGATCTCTTAGGTCCTTAATTACAACATCATGAGGTGAAAATTCAAAGGTTTTACCTTCACCTGAATGAGTTACTTGACATACAAATAGAAGGTTGTATGATAAGGTAGGAACAAATAATACATCATTAAATTGACCATTGTCTAGATAAATAGTTCTAGTCCCTACAACACTAAGAGATCTATCATCACCAACATATATATTTTTTGGTGTTACAATCATTTAAAGAAGAAAACATGGCTTTGTTTTTGGCCATGTGATAAGAAACTCTAGAATCAATGAGCCACTCACGAGAATGGGAAGAAGAATATACATTTAGTGCATAACCAGACCACGATGCTTGACAAACACATGCAGAAAGTGTCATTCTTAAAGATGAAGTTGAAGTTTAAGAGTGCTCCAAATGGATGTTATGCTTCTTCATGGCTTCTTCCAAGGCTTGCATATTCTTAAAGCATTTGGATTCTAAGTGGCCATCACAATTACAAAAATTGCAATGTCTATCAATCTTCTTCCCTTTGTTTTTATTTTCCTTATCATTTTATTGAATTGATTTTTCATTTTGAGACTGAAATTGCTTAGGACCCTTGTTTGGGTTAGGACCATTCTTTTTAGGATGTTGTTTTTTAGGATTCTTTAAATTTGGTTGTTGTTGGGATTTTAAGGCTTTCTTAGAAGAATTTCTAGTATTAATAAGAACAAGATGTAAGAGTTTTTCTTGTTCTCTTATTAAAGAATCACAAAAGACATCAAAAGAGGGGGACTTGTAGTCTTGTCCTTGAAAAATAAAGGCTTCTCTAGTAGAATGGAAGGTGGAAACAAACACAGAGTACGCTACTCCTAACTTAGTAAGAATCGAATAGATAAGGCTACCATCTTCTTTCTTAACCTTAACACCTTCAAGAGAAGTCTAAGGATCTTGAACTTGCACAACAAATCTTCAATGGAAGAAAAAATACTAGGGTCCAACGTAAGTAACTCATTTTCAAGTTGATGGGCTCTAATTTCATTTTTAATTCCAAAAAATTTATTGAGTTGTTTCATTGCTTCATCGGGGGTATCAATTTCTGTGATATGGAATCTAAGGTCTAGAGAAATAGACATCCCTATCAACCCACGTGCTTGATCTTGCTTATTTTCCCATTTGGATTGCTTATCTTTATCTTTATGTTTAGACTCTTAGCTTGAGGCTATTCTATAAAGACCTTTACTTCTAAGTAAATCCACAATGTAGGATAACCATTGGAAGTAGTTGGTGTCGTCAAGAATAAATAGGCATAAAATTTCCATTTTAAAATAAATTGAAGCTATAGATATTGAAACTAAGTGTTTCAATGGAAAGATCTCAAAAAATAGGCTGATTAAAAAAAAACGGCTCTGAAAAAGGCTTTCGAATGAAGCAGTTATGGCTTTTGGAAGAAAAATTGTTGAAGATGTCGATGAACTACATGAATGTTGGGAAGTGAATTATAATGTTATATCTAAAAAAAAAAATCTCCCATTTCCAAACTTAATCTAATTAGCTCACTTTAAAAAAAGATTACTTTATGTGACCCATTTTATAAATAAGTGAAAGTCACTTTTACAATGTATTTTATGAACTATCCACTAAATTGTAACTTAAATAAAAGATAAAAAAATTTAAGTGAGCTAGTTTAAAAGGTTAGTAATTTTTGGAAATGAGGAATGGTTTTTTTTGTTGTTGAAGTTTTGGAGTGCATGCTTACTTGAAAAACCCCTTTTTTGCCTACAAAACAAAAAAACCACACAATCCAAAACAAACAAGCAAAAGTAATCTAAGCCTTGCGGCTTAAAGTTAGATTTGACAGAAAACTAAATATTTCTCTTAATGTTAAATCACACTAAGGTGCAACGGAAAAGAGCATACGCATGAGAAAAATCCTTTCTTTCCGTTTCTGGTTTGTCAAGATCACATAGAGTCGTGGGGCAAAGAGCATACACATAAATGAAAGGTATAGATCTGGTAAATAAAAAAAAATTATAGAGGACTATAAACTGAAATAAACAAAGAGGTAAATAACTATAACTGTAAATAAAGACTGTATACCTCCAGATCTTAAAAATGACGTAACTAGGGCTACCAGAAACCTTTTCGCGTGAAATGAAAGGGGTTCCTCACTGGAACATATGCTCCTAACATAATAGAGTAGTCCTCTTGGCCCGAAAGCGGTCATAAACAGTAGATCTATGAAACAACAATAGGATGCAGTTGTATCGGCTTCAGATTTGGATCAGCAATGGATGCGACCCTCGAATAACTCAAATATCATGTAGGTATTTAGAGGATAAGTTCCTTAGACACAACACCAAATGACACCGCTCACAAACATATCAAAAATCAATACACTAGTATTCTTGACGTGGTTAAAGCCCTCAAAGAGAGAAACAGTCCACGGCTTGAGCCAACACGACCACTTCAGACAATTTATTAATGTAAAAGAAAGAAAATTTACATAAGCTTCTCTCATGAACGGTCACCTAACAAATGACCCTCCATGCTCTTTAAATAGATATCATGGACCAATCGACTATTAAGCCAAAAATCAAGTGTCGGTAATACCGAGGAGAGAATGAACCATCGAATCGCTTCATGTCTAGAACATATTGTGACCATCAGATTGTAAGTTACATAAAGTACATACTAAAGAAACACACTTTACCTAATTATACACTAGACCAAATTATACTTAATTATTTCCTATGTGTCAGAATATCCTAATAGCCTTCGAGCTTAGTATTCCACCATTCCTTGGATTGCAACTAGTGTTCAATGTGAACCACCTTCGGCCCTACTTTCCACCATTGTTGAACACATCCAACATTGCAAAACAACTCACATCAACGGAGTTAAACCCGCACTGCATGGAACAAGCCACAACTGATCGAATCATGGATACGCAGATCAAGAAGACTCGACAACAAAGGATCCAGCTATATCGAGTTGTCAAAGCAGGGCAACTCCTTCACCAGGGCAAGTGGCTCACTAGGGACCAAGTTTAGCAAAAGTTTCCTCATCTCATGGAGGAACTCAATGCAATGGGGACCATTGCTTCCTAAGGGGGGAGGAATGATCCAGGTGGATATTGGTGGCCACCCGCCTATTCCACTTGGACCCCCACCATTGTTCTTTCAGTTTCCTTAATTGTAGCATAATTTACTATTTTTGGCAGTTTTTCGGGTCCTGAACTTCTGGAGCCGTTTTGAAGCCCTAAACAACGTTTTTTGGGAAAACCACTGGTGGAAAATACAAGTTCTCAACTCGGTATTCACTCTTAGCAGTTGTAATCTTCAAATAGTTCTTTCTAACGAGGCACCGTGTGCGTCAAATAGAGATCGTATGCCAAAGTTATGAACTCGGGAAGTTGATGTATCAACTTACCCCAATGGGGCCCATAGTTTGGCATTTCATCTCATAGGGTTAGGTTTTTGGATGTTTAGGGTTTTATATTGTTTCTCAATAATAAATAGGCCTTCAAGCCTCATTGTAACATAGTTCAGAGGCATGTAGCTACCACATCTCTTCTTAGAGATAAGCTACCATCGCCCAAGCTAGTCTTATTTCCATTATGTTTGTAAGCATATTTTAGTATTTGAGATTAATGAAATGAAGTGTTATTTTTGCTGCATCTTTGTATTTATGGTATATTTGTAATTTGTTGCATTCCTGTTTAAAACCGGATCAAATGGAATGAAAGAAAAAAAGTAGAGTACGTGTACTTGTTTGTAGCGACAACATCACTCAGAGATGTGCTCACAAAAACATATTAGCGTTGCGCCCACATTGAACAAAAAGTCAGAGTTATGGAAAATCGACTCTCTCTCTTGGAGAAGAAGACAACGAAGTCCTCAGGCTCCAACAATCGCATTGATGCCTCCATGCACGTAGAAAAAACATTCAATTAACAAGGATTAATAAGGGTGACCTCCAACAACTCGCGATCACTGCAGAAAAACACATGAAATGCGAATTTAGATTGCTATTATCCCAATTTGTAAAAGTTTATGCAATTAGAGTAGTGGGTTGCGTTGGCTTTTGACCTCAATATGTAATAAGAAGCAATAGCATGCAACGAGGCTATAGTTCAGAGGTAAACTCTTGTTTATGTGAAGCATTATACCTTGATCGCGAGCTTGGTTTTTTGGAATGAAATATGATGGCCGATCTTGTTAAAAAAAATACTTTGGTTTTTACTTATTTCATTTCAGTGATTTTAATTTTATATTTTTCCTTAATTGTAATATATATATATTATTTTTGATTTTCAATTTTTTATAAGCATTATATATTTAATATATATTTTAAATATTTATAATATAATATTATTTTTTTAATATTTCATAATATTTTAAGTAAAAAAATTATTATAATATAATTTTTATTTTTTTTTAACAAAGTCGGGTACTTATGTATTACAAAACCAGCATTACAGAGATCCTATTACATAAGGGAGATGTTTCTGAAGTCTGAGGATCAAAAGTGGGTTCGCAGACCCATATTCCTCTTTGCTTCTTTTGATTTAAACAGAAGGCAAAACAAAGACGACTGTATTGCCTAACATAGGAACCACCTAACCAGCTAAATTTACAATGCATTCCTTATGGAAAATGTTGTGTGACTGAATCATTCGGATTCCTGACACTTGCCTTGGTTGAAGCTTCCGCCTGGTAACTCTGGGTAAGGGAGCGGATGTGCTCCATAGCCGCCTCCAAGTGGCTGCATCTCTCTTTCAAAGCTTCAATCTCATTCTTCCTTTTGTCCAATTTTTTGCGCTTTGAGTTCCTGTTTGCATGATAATCCTCTTGCAGCTCTTTCAGCTGCTTGGTCAGGCTGTTGATCATGAACGTGTGGGCCTTACACATGGTGCAGTCCCTGTTGTTGAAAATGTTGTCCAAAAAGTTACCGGGTTGTGCCTGATCAGCTGGAGGATTCTGCTGTTCAGCCATTCTATCAAACAGAGGATCGGAGCTTGAGGGCTGGGAAGACCCGTGAGGAGCTGTGATCGGGGCTATAGAGGGAGGAGAGGGGATGACAATGAGATGCTGACTCAGGAGAGAGAGGAGCGACGTGCTCAGAGGGCCGAGAGTGAGCTTCGGGGATATGCCTGAGACACTGCTGCGGTCCAGAAACAAAGTTAGCGAATATAAGCCAACAGAGAATAAAACTATAGTTACCAAGAGCGCGCTGCAAAGCTCTATCTCCTGAAGAAAGATGAGACCTTCCACGGGCTGCCTTCTGATGCTGGAGTCGAAATGCGGATGCGGTGCTTTCCCCAGAGCTGTGCGATTACTTGGAGTCCGACTGCAATATATAATATCATGGAGGATCCTCATATGCTTGGGTCGATTCCGAAAGGATCTACTCTTGGGAGAGGAGTGGTCAGATGATTTGATTTGGCTGCTGACATAGAGTGTGCGAAGGGAAAAGACACTAACCCATACCCTGAGAATGGCTGCGTGGATCAGATAATGAATCCCAAAGAGATATGAATCTATGATTAGATTCAGGTCATGAGGGCGATTCGATTTTCGATGGTACCTGGTAGAGCAGAAAAGAGATTTGGGGAAGGGCCAAATACGGAGGGGATTATACCTGTGGTGACTGGGTTTCTTGGGAGAGGCGATGGGAGAGGCCCGCTTAGGGGATATCTTTCTCATAAACTGTGTCATTCTCCTTGACTTTACCTGTTTGCCTTCCTGTAGCCTTGTTCGCTTGTTCATCTGCTTCCACATTGTTTGCTCTGAGGATGTGTTTGAAGGTGACATCGCCAAGAGACCTGATATTTTCCATTATCCTTACTTTGATGTTGTTTAAAGCTGTTTGTCTGAAGTCTTTCCCAGAGGTTAATGTTGCTATGATGATAGCAGAATCGCCAAGAATTAAAAGGTTTCTTAGGCCAAGTTTCCTGGCAATGGAGGTCCCAAGAAGGAGGCTGTAAGCCTCTGCCTTATTGTTTGTCATGATGCCCAGACCCCATTCAAAAGTAACTATGTTTCTCCCTTGACAGTCCTTGATAACTCCACCTGCTCCCGCTTGGCCCGGGTTGTTCTTTGATGCCCCATCAAAGTGGAGGGTAGGGCGGTTTTGATTATGAATCCAGTTTTTAACTTCTTCCCTAGTCCCTCTTAGTTTCCAGTCCGTGTTCCTCCTCCCTGTATTTTCTTTCTTCTGAGTTTTCCTTCCACATTTGAATTTGCTGATCCACTCTTTGACTCTTGTATCCGTTGGTTCCAATTCTGCCTGGTTAATGCCATTTGCCTCAATGGTCTCGGTGATAAGAGCCATTGTTTTGGCTAGAACGCTGGAGATGCTTGGCTTTTTGCTCTTGAAAATACACTTGTTTCTGGCAATCCATATTTGCCAACAGAGATTGGCTGGGATGCTGATCCATATCCTTTTGACTAGACCCTTGCATTTGCCGGGATGAGGGTAGCTATTTCCCCATTGTTTCTGTAGGATAGTGATCTGGTTGGGAAGATCGCTGATGCTTAAGGGGTTAGTGATAAGATTCCAGCATGCTCTTGCAAAGTAGCAATCTATAAAGAGGTGGTTAATACTTTCCTCTGCATCCTTACACATGCAGCAAATTGATGGGCCTTGAATGCCCTTCTTCTTGAGATTTTCAGCAGTAAGAATTTTACCATGCAGAAGGGTCCAATTAAAAAGCTTCACCTTTGGTATACACTCAGTTTTCCATATTGCTTTCTGGAGTGGCCAATTGTTAATTGCTGAGGCGTTTTGCAAAGCTTTGTAGCCCTCTTGGACCGTGTAGTTACCCCCATTAGGGTCCCAAACATATTTGTCTTCCTCCATTCTGTTTGTGGGGGCAGAGCCTATTAGCGAATTCTTGAGCTCAACCCATAGGTTCCTAAGGTCATCGGGGAGGGGAAGAGGTCTCCAACCAGTCCAGCAGTTCTGATCCCACAGGGAGATGTCATAAAGAGTTTTGATCTTTGCCTCTGCCATCCATCTTTGCAGTGGGCTGTAGTTAATGAGCGTTGCCCTTGCCTCCATGCCCATTATCCTATCCTCCCAGATATTGATATCCTTGCCATTACCCGGAGCTCTTGATATGCAAGAATTAAGTTGAGGAAGAGTCTTTTTGATCAGCTTCCAAACAGGGGTGCACTGTCTTTCAATGATGTTTCCTGCAAGGATGTTGCTTTTGATCCCATTTAAGTACTTCCTCTTGATGACCTCTGTCCACCAGGTCCCTTTCTCATTGAGAATTCTCCAGACCAATTTATAACCCATTGCCATGTTTGCTAGTCTTGGTATCCTGATTCCGAGCCCTCCTTTTTCTAGGGGAAGAGTGACCTTGTCCCACTTCACCAAGCTGAACTTTTTTGTATCTTGTTTTCCTCCTTGCCACAGGAAACTTATGATGATCAACTCCATGTGCTTGTGGATGCCTGCCGGGGCGAGTGTGGTAGCAAATTGATAGATTGGGAGGGCTGATAGTATGGCCTTTATGAGAATGGTTCTACCTGCCAAGTTTAGCCAATACACTCCCCAACTCTGAAGTTTCCCTCTCAGTTTCTCGATTAGTTTTGCCCAGATCTCAGCTTTGATTGTTTCCTTGGCTAAGGGAAGCCCTAAGTACATGAAGTGGGTCCAATTCCCTTGGGCAGGGATTTCCATGATTATGGAGATTCTCTGGGTTATGTTTCTTGGGACATTCCAAGTGTATATCATACACTTGTTGTTGTTTAGTTTGCCTCCTGAAGCTTGAAGGAAGAGTTCCATAATTTTTTTGAATCTTCGGGCCATAATGCTGGAGGCTCCCCCTATTAGCAGAGTGTCATCTGCGAAAAGGGAGTGATTGATTCCCTTAGATCCTCTGACTATATCCACCCCTGTAATTTCTTTTAATTTGCGCTTATTCTCCAAATGTAAGTTGAGGGTTTCAGCCATAATAATGTAAAGAAAGGGTGACAACGGGCATCCCTGCCTCAATCCTCTTGAACTCTTGAAGGCAGTGCAGGGCCTACCATTAATGAGTGGAGCTGTCCAATTGTGGGAGATGCATTCCATGACCCTGTTTGTAAAGAACTCTGAGATGCCAAATTTCAATAGGACTGCCTGAAGGAATGAGTGGTTTACCCGGTCGAAGGCGTTCACCATGTCCAGCTTGATGATCATACCCCTCTCCTTTCTGGATAAACTGCTGTGAATTGCCTCCTGGATGAGAATGACATTGTCCGTTATGTGTCGCCTAGGAACAAAACCTCCTTGATTCTCGGATATGAGGGAGGGGAGGATTTTTTTTTAGCCTGTGCGCCAAGATTTTAGTGATGATTTTGTAGGAAACGTTACATAGGGAAATAGGGCGGAATCTATCAAAAGATTGGGGATTTGGGTCTTTGGGGATAAGGGCTAAATGAGAGGACTTAATGCTGCTGCCCAGTTTGCATTTTGTAAAGAAGTTTTTTGCCATTCTAATATAATCTTTCTTAATAACTTCCCAATGGGTTTTGTAAAAGGCCACTGTAAATCCATCAGGGCCTGGAGCCTTATCCAATGGCATGCTGTGAATAGACCTTTCTATTTCCTCCTTCGTGATCTCCTTTTCTAATTCTGCGTTTTGTTCCTCTGAGATTTTGTTCTCTATTAAATTTAGAAAATCCGGGTTTTCCATGTAATAGGGATCAGCAGATAGAAGATTTTGAAAGTGACGAGACGTTGCTTCCTTGATCTCCCCTTGCTCTGTTAGAACTCTGCCCTCCATTGCAATTTTCCCAATATTGTTCCCTGCTCTCCTCAGTTTGATACTGTTATGGAAGAAAGAGGTGTTCTTATCGCCTGATTTGAGCCAGAGGCACCTCGATTTTTGCCTTTGTTCTTCCTCTTTCGCTCGATTCTGCTTATACAGCTCCATGTACAATTCGTTTTCTTTCCTTAAGTCTTCTTCTGTGTCTTGGCCCTTCTCTTTTTCTTGATTCCACTCCTCAAGTTTCATTTGGAGGTCGATTTTCCTTTTTCCTTCCTCTGTTGCGAAAGTTCTTGCCCATTGCTTGATGGCTGTCCGTAGAATTTTGATCTTTGTCTCCCATATATAGTGCGGGGAGCCCATAATTTCTGTTGCCCATTTCTCCTTTACCAGGTTCCTGAAGTCTTCACTGTTTTCCCATGCTCTGTTATATTTAAAGGGTATTGGCCCCATATTTTCTCCTTTAACCAGATGCAGTGCCACTGGTTTATGATTTGATATATATCCTTGTATTATTGTGCTTTGGATCCTTGAAAAGTTGGCCACAATTCTTTCTTGAACCAATATACGGTCCAGCCTCTCTTTGATGTTGTTTTTACCAGTTCTCTTGTTTGACCATGTGAAGCGCCCGTTCTGAGGGGGGATATCCACGAGCCTGTGAGTTTGGATGATTTTTTCTAATGCATCCCTTGAGGGATCTGCAAAAAAATTTCCCCCCATCTTCTCTTCCGCATTTCTTATTAAATTCAGGTCTCCTCCCAGGAAGATATTTCTGTCCTGAGCATTCATTAAATCCATGATGATTGACTCCCAGCAAGAGGCTTTTTCTCTGTAGTGGGGGGGTGCGTAGACATTGTATATTGTGTATTCTTCAGTCTTGGATATGTTTTGCATATCTGTTCTTAGCCACCATTTGTTCTGTCTGCTATCTTGGAGTTTCCATTTACTTTTGTCCCATATTGTTCCTATTCCACCTGAGGCGCCTATTGCACTCAATCCTATTCCTTCATAGCTTCTGCTTCGCTTTACAGTGCTTTGAAAATCCTGTTCATTGATTTTGGTCTCCTGGAGTAGTAGAAAGTCTGGGTGTTCCGATTTGAGAAGGTCGCGGACTGCATTAATTTTTAGGGAGGAGCCCATCCCCCTACAATTCCAAGAGACCAGATTCATCATTTACTTTGTTTATTGTGTGTTCCACTTTTCTCCTTCATCTTCTCCCCGCTCCCTTTGGTCTTGTCTAGATATGTATCCATTGGCTGCTGGGTCCCTGTAGCCATTTCCTTTGCTGCGTTCTCATCCCTTATCTCTTTGTTTGACTTCCTTCCTACTTTTCTGGGTGGATCGGTGGATGTGATATTTTCCTTTGTCTTGTTCCTTGTTAGGATTCTCTCAACAGTTGGGGGCGGGGAGGTCTGGGGGGGAGAGGGAGGGGTTGCTGTAGGGCCTCTCGGAGAGGGGGGGGGGGGGGGGGGATGGAGGACCCTCTGCCGATAGGGATTCGAAAGGGTTGGAGGAAGAGGGAATAGAAGGGCCAGATCCAGATGGATGGGAGGGGGGGGGTTGGAGTTTCATTTAGGGGTTTTGAGACAGTTCCAATGGGTGGATTTGACTTCTTCTTCTTGACTTTTTCCCATGTTTCTTCCAGGGCTTCAGCATTATCAGAGTCCATTGGTTTATTTTTACTACATCTATTAGCAAAATGCCCGTATTCATGACATACCTTGCATTTGAACGACAGCTGCTCGTATATTATAATATAATTATTAATTTACAATAAAAATAATGATTAATTTTTTTATTAATTTATAATAAAAATAATGATTAAGTTAAAGTTTTTAATAATTTATTTCTATGATAATAATTATAATTAACTATTCCCTATAACTCATCACAATTAAAATTACTAAAATGATAAAATATTCATAAAAATAAATTTATTTTTATTAAAAATTAAAATAAATTATATATATAAATATTAATAATTATATCATCTTTTTCTATATTTATACTATTCCATATTTAAAAATAATTTTATACTCACTTATAATCATAATTTTTATTTTTTCTAGAGAAATAAATTTATACGATTTTACACTTACATATGATTACAGAATTTAATTTTATCATTATACAAATTGATAAGTTAAATTAAATTTCAGTAATATGAGTTATCATCATTATTATTATCTTTTATATTTAAAAATAATTTTATACTATTTTATACTCACTTATAAACCGTTATAATTAGTGTTTTTAATATTTCCTTTATGATTGTTGACTTTTATTAGATCTGATTTTAAAATCTTATTTGGAAACAAATGTCAAATTGCCGAAAACCGCCATTTAAATACATTTCTCATCCAATGATTAATTTACGTTCAATCTTGCCCAATTTGTCATTATCACGGTTTCCTTCTATCAGGCAGTATTACCAGTGGTTTCCTCAAATATCGTTAGTCTATATAAAACCATGGTGTTTGGATAGCGCCCGTAAGTGGATACAGTGATGGCACTCTCAATAAAATTTGGGCTCCCTTCAGTTCCAACACTCAACCATCACAATTACAATTATAATTACAGAATATCTCCTGTTGCTTCTCTCAGAAGTTCTACATTGATGCATCATGATACGGAAACATCCCACAACTTCATTAAACCTGAAGGCTGTAGGTCTCCTGTACAGTGTCCTAACTACAGATGGCAAAGAAGAGAAGGTGGAAGCCTCGGAGTAGGACAAATTGTGGTGGTTACCAGAGCCAGCAGTGCCAGGATTGATGATGGTTCTTTATCATATTCACGGAAGAATTTGAAAACCGTCATTGCAGCTGCCATTACAGTGGGTTTGGCTGTGGCCAACAGAGTGCTGTACAAATTGGCCCTCGTGCCATTAAAGGAGTACCCATTCTTCCTTGCACAGCTCACTACTTTTGGGTATGCTCAATTTTTGATTTATTTTTAAAATTTGGAATGTTCAATTTTCACATCTAGTTGGTAATGATATACTCAATAGCTCTATTCAGTTTTTGAATCCAATTTTTTTCTTTTTCTTTATAAAGGTATGTAGATCCTAATATATATATATGAATACACGCACAATTAAACATTTATGGGTTTGAAAATCTGGCACTGCCCTGAGATTGAATTTGCCAAAAAGGTGTACATGCATATTTTCTGATTTTATATCCGCATTGTATTTCTGATTTCGGCCCTGATTAACAGTCTTTAGCCCTTTGTCGTGCTTTAGAGTTCTGCAAAATGTATCTCTGCTATCAAACTTAAAGTTGTTATTCATACAGACATTTTCTTCTATGAAAAACAGTAGAAGAGACCATAGACTCTACTTAGTGATAGTTTCTGGACAGAAACATAAATCAAATTTCTTATTTTATAACCATGATATGAAATGAAGGTGGACGATGGAACTGCTGGAATTTTGTCCGTTTCTCGGGAAGCTTCCCATTACCAGTGCCTGACACCTTCCCGAATCCCAGCTGATGGAGGAGGTACACCATGCAAATTGTTTGTGCTGCAACTTGCCGTATGATCTCCAGATTTTGGAGCATTGCCCTCAATTGTGTAGAAAAAATTTGACAAGGTGACAGCCCTCACAGCTTCAAATTTTATTGCTTAAGTACCCACAGTCCCAAACTCCCAGGTCTGATATAAAACTTTTAAATACAATTTATTTGAAACATTGGCTGCCTCTACCATTTAGTCTTTCGCACAACTGATGAAGAAAATTTTATGAGCAAGCACACACATTAAATAGACACAAGTACACAATTGTTTTTGGTCAACTAGACCCTGGAAAAACCCACAAGGGGAAAACCAGTACTGAAGGAGGATTTTATTTAGCTTCTAGAGAAATTTCTTACAACAGAAAATACACAAGAGATACAACTTATCTCTTCCCTTGAATATGCTTTTCAGAGGTCTCCTTTAACTGAATTTTGGACTGATATTTTACTCCCACAGTCTGCTCTCCTTCAGTTAAATTTTCAGCCTCTTTCACTGCTCATTCAAAGCTGGAAATGACCCACAGAACAGTCACCAACTTCAGCTGGAAATACACACTTCTGAAGCAACTTACTCCTCCCTTAAACCATGCACTAAAGCACTGTTAAAACACAGGCCCATGAAACTTGCTGATTACACTCAGAACAAACCCAAAATACACACAGAACAGGCCCTAGAAACAGACCCTAGAAATTCACTGTAGAGACCCGAAATTCTAGGCTTACGTGTGGCTGACTGAAGGAGTATTTTTTCTGCTGCCTGTACGTTGAATTTCAGACTTGGAACTTGCTTGTTCAACCCTCTCGAAGCCCTCGATTCATGTGCTGAAGATGGCAGACTGTCTTCTAAATTTTCGAACCCTTCTCCTTGGCTTAAACTCGACCCTCAAGGAGATTGGAACTGCTGGTCTTAGGCCTTGCTCTTTGCTGTAAGGTTAAACACAAATCTCTCTTCCTCCTCTTTTGGCAGCCTCAAGCTTCCTTGGCTGGCTTAAGCTTCCCTTGCTGCTTCTCTGCCCTACGCTCTCCTCTTTTCCTTTAGAGAAGAATACGTGCTGCTCTCCTCTTGCATACTCTAGCTTCCATCAAGCTATCCATGCAAAACACAGCCTGCCTCTGTAATGTTCCTGAGAAATTAGTCAACCAAGGACGAAGTAGCCTATCTCTCCCCATAGGCTATAGTCCTCCATAAAAGGGAAAAAACCCCAAAATTCCCACTATTGGGCAAGTTTTGGGGTAGCTGGGTGAAGAAACCCAAAATTGGGTCTTGGAGTAAAGTTTACTCAACCACTTTAGAGGAAGAGACCGCTCTAGGAAATCTATAAATATGAGAGGGATGAATTCATTTGGGATCATCATTGGATTGGATTATTATCTCTGTTTTTCTTTGAGCCTGAGGATGTGAGGTTTTTAAGACCCCTGTTTTTCTTTGTCAATTTCGGTGGTGAAAGATTCCACCCTAGTTGACAATTTTCTATTTTATTCATTCTACACTGGGCACAAGAGTTCGATTTTGGGAAAGGAACGAAATCTGGATGGTTCTTGATTCTTGGCTGAGGACAATGAATTCTTTATAGATCGATCTCTAGTTTTGGGCAGCAAAATACTGTGGTACGTTTTGACTTAGGAAACCCTTTGAAAAAAGGTAACGGAAACCTCTTCTGCTCTCTGTTTTGGGCACGAGGTTATCTTTTGAAGACAGTGAGTTTATTGGGTCAACGTCTTGTCCGAGCACGATAATCATCGAATCTTTGCAAGGACTCAACGTTCTGATTTGGGCACAGGATCTGAATTGCAGACAATGGAGGTCCTAAACTCTTGATCTGGGTAGGGTTAAGGAATACAACTGGAAAAGTGGTCTCTGAAATAGCGAGACTGTGGAAGACCGAAAGATAGGACCTGGTTCAGATTGGTTCTGAAAGCCATCGAAATATTGAATCAAATCGGGCCGAGTTCCAGAAGCCATCCAATTCGAACATTTCTTTTGTGATCAGATCATTTCAAGGACGACATCTCTGCAGTCATCAAGGCAGCCGAAGTCTCAAATTTACAGTCCGTTATGGTTTTCTGGTATCAACAGAGCTTGATAACAAGTGCGGTAGCTGTAGAAATTTGGCCACCACATTAACGTCTTCCTAGTCTCTCTGTTAGCGGATCCAAACCTGTAGTAGATAGTTCAAAAGTGCTAGAGACAGTTCGGGTTCTAAAACAGTAGCAGAGTAAACTAGTTTTGTTAGTAACAGAGATCGGTGTTTTTACTTGTGTAGAATTGTAATAGAATTAACAAGAGTTATGGTATGAGCATGTGGCATTGTGGAGTATTGAACAAATTTTGTTAGTTTAATAGGTGAATTGTTGTTAGCAAGGACAAATACATTATTCTGGTTATATTAACAGTTTGAAGATACTGTGACATGTTGCTCTGTTTTGTGCACCACTGGTTAACTGTTTGAATTAACTGTGTATTAAAAGTCTTTTGTGAAAATCCTAGTACAACAAAATTACTCTAGAACACTACAGTGGTATCAGAGCAGAAATCCTGCTAGCCTGGATGGTGTTGGACGATGGAACAATTGGGAACAATTTCGGGCGAGGAGGATGCAGAGTCTTGGAGGAAACTACAAGAGCAGCAAGCAGAAACGATGAAAGATTTGCAATATTGGAGCAGAAGGGTTTTTGAGGAATTGGAGAAGTTGGAGGCAAAGAATAAAAGGGATCAATTCTCCAAACCTAGTGATAAGAGCATGCTCCTTAGAAGCACTCAGTCACTTGGGATGATTCTATCTTCAACACCAAAATTTGGCCAAAACACTGTTGTTTTTGAAAGCAATCTGTTCTCTAGCAGCACACCAACACTGTTATCACAGAGTAAGCCAGCAAGCCTTGCGCAATCAACTCCTTCCCTGTTCAATGGCCTTCGATCACCAAATCCTGCCCAGACACACGGTGTATTTTCTTTTGTAAATTTTGGTCAGGCACAACCAGCTGCTTTTGGTGGTTTAGGCGACTTATCAATTCCAGTTTTTGGGCAGGATACCCTTGGGCAACCGACTCAGCAAATTATAATGACTGCCACAACCATGACTTTCAATGCTGATCAGAGGCTTCAGCTTGCTAAACAAAGTATAAGAAAAACTGAATTGAAAGGAAAAACGTGGACATGGCTGTCTCCCCCTAAAAAGATGGACAATTTTAGGACAATAGGCCTTGTGACTGAAGCATTTGAATCGGATAATCGGTCAATAGGTGATGAGCTCAGTATAAGGGGCATTAAAATTGATGATGGGATGCCCTCAGAAAATAAACTGCTTACAAAGGATGCAATGCCATGTCACCCACTAAACAACAACAGTGTAAAGGAAATGAAAGGCATTTCTAATAATGTGGGTACAACACCAGACGTATTATCGCAACCTTGTAGAAGAGATGCTTTTACACAAGGTAATGAGAATGGTGATAATGATCAAGAGGCAAATATTGAGTCAGCCATGGGGAAGACAGGCGAGGGTGAAGATGTGGTTGATCGGGATTGTTAACCTGAAATTCCAAAAGAAACATATGGCACTGGGGCATCTGTCCAGGATAAGATGGAGCTCAAAGCAAAGTAGGGTGCAAACAATGATGAAGCAGGGACACGATAAAAATTATGAAAGTCATGACATAACTACAGAAGATTCAGGAGTTGGTGATGATGAGAGTGACATCATTGAGGATCTGTCCATAGAGGATGCATACACTGGTCCTACAGGGGTGCAACGACAAGCAGAGGTAAAATTTATTTCTGAAGATACGGGAGTAAATGAGCCAGAACATTTTACAAGATTCATGGATATTATAAGGTCAGAAGCTGGGCAACCCATAAGAAAGGAACTCGCCAGGTCACTAGATAAGATAATGGCTCATGCATTTCCGCAGAAGCCTGATGATGCTAGGAATTCAGCTGGGATACCATCTGTAACAAGCAGCGGCGATACTTCAGTCTCAACAATAACGAATAATTTTGTTCAAGTACAATCTACGGTGAGCCTGACGCCAGATGCCCATTTCCAAAGAATTTCACCGGTGTCAACTTTGGTTAATTTAATACCAGATTGGCTGTACAATAATTGTCCTGTACAAGACCGCATATGTCATGCAGAAAAACTCAGCTTGGAACAGGTGAAAGAAGGCCAGTGGCTTGTCAAGTATCTAAGGCATGATAAAGAAGTATACAATCCTCAAATAAAGAAGGCACTTCTGGTGCACTTTCCGAATTTATTTTGGTTCAAGAAATTGACTCATGATGAAGTAGTCATTGCTATGCAAATTTTGGTTCTTCCTATGTTGATCCATGCCTCTCAAAATGGTCAAAATGGGCATGTTGTTGATCCGTAAATTATAAAAACTACTGTTGAAAAGATGCTTTATCCATCTGAAAAGGTAAGCACATAATACAATGAGCCCTTAAGGGCAGAGTTTTTACAGCTAGCAATGCTCTTGCTCAAGTATCTCCTTAATGATCATGTGGAACCATTAGATAAATAATTTTTACAGAAGGTCCTTTTAAATCTTTGTGGACACAGTGCTACACAAACATGTCTAATTCAACTTTTGCTAGATATGGTGAGGCCAGAAACTGAGGTATTAATAGAATATTCAGATGAGGCTACATCTCAGAGGCTCTATGGTTGTCAATGGAATGTAGTTTATACTCGGTCACGATTATCAAATGGATTTCCACCTCTTGTTTCTCGTCAAGTACTGGAAATTTTGACATACTTAACGAGTTGCGACAAATCGTTAATCTGTTGCAAATCTTCTAGTTTATATGGAACCATGTTCAACACTGGAGTCATCATGTAGGACAATTTTAGAGTTGAAGAAAGCTAAAGGGAAAGAAAAGTTACTGGAAAAAAAGAGCTTCTCATGGCCTTTGGATGGCTCCCGGAAAGGAGAAAATACCTCTGGTTGTGCTTCTAAAACTTCTTAATGAGCCACGTGTCTTACGAAGCAGTAGTCACTTGGAGCAGGTTATGGATCTTCTCAATGTGTTTCTCAAGAATATTGAACTCAAGGTTGAATCGCAATCTTCATATGGAGAGGATGTTTTGAATATGGGGAAAGAAACTCAAGCTATGCCTGAAATGATGTCTAATGTGGCTTTAAATACTGAAAGGGATGAATGTTCTACAACCAGACCTGAGACTGAGATGCACCAGAGTGATAAGGAAACTTAAACAAATGGTGTTTCTGAGGCTTCTATTTATGGTGTCAACAAGGCTACACATCCACATGACATCTTTTCACATCTTTCTGAGCCAGAGTTACAAAACATATGTAAACTTCTAGCAAAAGAGGGATTGTCAGATAAGGTGTATCCACTTGCAGCAGAAATTCTGAAGAAGCTGGCCAGTATGACATCTCTTCATAGTAAACACTTGATTCTGAACTAATAAAATTCGCTGGTGGTTTAAGTGATGCTGCTGTGTGTGAACTAATAACTCTAACAAACACTGAGATGTTGGGATTAAGTTCACACTCCACGGCTGGAGAAGCGATTTTGAGAATACTAAAAGCATTGACTACATTGGTTTAAGATATTAGTGATGGATTAGATAGCCAAAAAACTCAAAGGTATGATAGGGGACAAGTGGAACTGTTTCAGAAACATCTTACAATGGTTACTGCTCATCAGATTTCAGTTGAGACTAGCACAACTAATTCAATGGCAAGCTTTGCAGTTTCTGTTATAAAAACACTAGTAGAGGGATAAAAGAGTTTTATTGATTCCTTTCTGCCACCCTTGATTCATGCTCTTCCCATGAATAAAGATGAAACTGAAGTTGCAAAAATAAAGGCAGGAGGGGCAAGAAGGAAATCCCCTTCTTTATCCATTAGAGAAGGAATTAATAATCGTCAAAAAGTCATCAAATTGTAGAAGTCAAAATACCAATATATGGAAGATATCAGAAAATGCCTCTAGTACATCAAAGAAGGGAAATGAAGTGGGCAACAACAGGATTTGTCATTGCTTGAGGACAAGCAATGTCAGGAAGGGGGGACTGTAATGTTCCTGAGAAATTAGTCAACCAAGGACGAAGTAGTCTATTGATCCCCCTAGGCTATAGTCCTTCATAAAAGGAAAAACCCCCAAAATTCCCACTATTGGGCAAGTTTTGGGGCAGCTGGGCGAAGAAACCCAAACTTGGGGCTTGGAGTAACGTTTACTCAATCACTTTAGAAGAAGAGACCCCTCTAGGAAAACTATAAATAGAGGGGTGAATTTATTAGGGATCATCATTGGATTGGATTATTATCTCTGTTTTTCTTTGCGCCTGAGGCTTTGAGGGTTTTAAGATTCCTGTTTTTCTTTGTCAATTTCAGTGGTGAAAGATTCCACCCTAGTTGACAATTTTCTATTTTCTTCATTTTGCACTGGGCACAGTAGTTCGATTTTGGGAAAGGAATGGAATCTGGATGGTTCTTGATTCTTGGCTAAGGATAGCGAATCCTTTATAGATTGATCTCTATTTTTGGGCAGCGAAATACTGTGGTACGTTTTAACTCAGGAAACCCTTAGAAAAAAGGTAGTGGAGACCTCTTCCGCTCTCTGTTTTGGGCACGAGGTTATCTTTTGAAGACAACGAGTTTATTGGGTCAATGTCTTGTTCGGGCACGATAGTCAGCGAATCTTTCCAAGGACTCAACGTTCTGATTTGGGTATAGGATCTGAATTACTGTCAACGAAGGTCCTAAACTCTTGATCTGGGTAGGGTTAAGGAATACAGCTAGAAAAGTGGTCTCTGAAGTAGTCGAGATTGTGGAAGACCTAAAGACAGGACCTGGCTTCAGTGCGGTTTTGAAAGCCATCGAATTATTGAATCAGACCAGGCTGGGTTTCAGAAGCCATCCAATCTGAACATTTATTTTGTGATTAGATCGTTTCAAGGACGACATCTCTGTAGTCATCAAGGCAATCAAAGGCTCAAATTTACAGTGCGTTAGGGTTTTCTGGTACCAACAGAGCTTGATAACAAGTGCGGTAGGTGTAGAATTTTTTGCCACCATGTCAACGCCTTCCTAGTCTCCCCGACAATGGATCCAAACCTGTAGCAGACAATTCAAAATTGCTAGAGACAGTTCGTGTTCTAAAACAATAGTGGAGTAAACAATTATTTGTTAGTTCATAGCTGTAACAGAGATCAGTGCTTTTACTTGTGTAGAATGGTATTAGAATTAACAAGAATTATGGTATGAGCATGCGACATTGTGGAGTATTGAACAAATTATGTTGGTTTAATTTGTGAATTGTTGTTAGCAAGGACAAATACATTATTTTGGTTATATTAACAGTTTGAAGATACTGTGACATATTTCTCTGTTTTGTGCACCACTGGTTAACTGTTTGAATTAACTGTGTATTAAAAGTCTCTTGTGAAAATTGTAGTACAACAAAATTGCCCTAGAACACTACAACCTCCTACCTCTGAAACTCGTCCTCCTCTTGTCTCATACGCTCTCCTCTTTTCCCTTGAGAAGAATAATGAGGAATTATCTTTTCCTTTTTCCTTTTGTCTTCGTTTAGTGAGGAGAACCCTAAACCTAATGATCAAGGGATGAGATTAAAACTCAGCCCATGAGAACAATGGTTGAGATCAAGTCCCCTACTTGACCCCTTTCTAATGTCGACGCCCCTCACTTAAAATGCTTCCTAGTACCTTTTAATGTCTTAATAACATGGTCATTTTTTCTCTCATAAAGTGACTTTTAAAATATCAAAGTCATTTTAATAACATAAAGTGAGCTTAGTACTTTACACATAAAGTCACTTTAATACACTTGACTTTAATAAATTAAAATAGAAGGTACACGACTCATAAAAACTTAAAAGTACTTTATGTGAAAATTCTTTGAAATGCAACAATTGGAAATATTTCTCCTAACTGTAAATTTAATTATGCAGTTTATTTTGTTTACGAGAAAATAAGGAAATATTCACACTACAATTTCTTCACCAATTTAAATACTGCGAAAGAAAAAACAAGAACTAGGAAATGCTAGCACACGCAAAAAAATTATGACACCGTTATTTTGGACAAAGAGTCCTTGGAAAAAAACCCAATGTGGTAAAACCGGTTGCAGTAGTTGAGGGTTTATATTATTATTTGTAGCAAAAATTATGAGTACAATAAAATGTCGCCAAACTGGTGATTCTATCCAAGAGAAATACTGGCAAAAATATACTGAGGGATTTTACCCTCACTCCAAGCAATCCCGACACTTGAATGCCCCTGAAAAGCTAGCTGTCCAAACCCTTTGCATAGGCCTTGCGTCACCCTTGTGCAGACCCTCAGATGCTCAACCCGACACTGCTACCAATCAAGTCGTTCTGCGAGTTGTTGACTGGGAAAATGCTTCTTTGGTACTTTGGAAAATCTTCTCGGCAATTGGAACTGAAAATGTCCTTCCCTTCAGCCAAATCGAACTTCTTTCTTGAGGCTCTGTGCAGCCTCCTGGAGATAAATTTCGGCCTTCTTTTTCTGACTCTCTGGTGTGAAAATTCCAATACGGAACCCTATTGCAGCAGTTGGAAATTATTCTCCTAATTGTTAATTTTATTTAACAATTTATTTGTTGTTTGCTATGGCAAATACTGAATAAATCACACCGCAACCTTCACAAATAAAACACTGCAAAAGAAAATAAAACGTTGGAAGCTGAGAAATGCTAGCACACATTAAAATAACACAATTATTTTTAGACAAAAGTCCCCAGAAAAACCCAACTTGGGAAAAATGGTGCAACAACTGAGGGTTTTATTATTATGCAGCAGTGAGAAATCTGAGTACAATTGGATGCCGAAATTTGGCAATCATATAGAGTAAAATACTGGAAAAAATCTAGTGAGGAATTTTCCTGAAATTTGGCAATCATATAGAGTAAAATACTGGAAAAAAATCTAGTGAGGAATTTTCTTCACCCCACAGGCAAACTCTTGGTATGACTTGCCTTCAGAAATTCGGCCCTTTGACCCTCTGGGTCAACCTCTGTGCAGCCTGCTGGATGTCTAGCCTCAGATTGGTCTTCGATGAAGTCGTTTTGCCTTCTGTTGATTGGAAAGATGCTTCTTCGGCATTCTAGGACTCCTTCCTGGCCTTTGGAACTAAAGACGTCTCTCCCTCTCAGCAAATCGATCTTGCCTTTGGAAGTTGCTGCGCTACCCCAGCGTCAGCCTTTCTGTGGCTCTTCTGCCTCTCTGCAAATGCACTCGCTGGATCTGGAATGCCTCCTCGAGCCTCACTATCTCTGCTCCTCTCACACTTCTTCGATCTCTAGCAGTGAGAAATCTGAGTACAACTGGATGCCTAAATCTGGCAATCCTACAGAGTAAAATACTGGCAAAAATCTAGTGAGGAATTTTCCTCACCCCACAGGCAAATTCTTGGCATGACTTGCCTTCATAAATTCGGCCCTCTGACCCTTTGTGTCAACCTCTGCGCAGCCTGTTGGATGTCTAGCCTCAGATTGGTGTTCGATGAAGTCGTTCTGCCTTCTGCCGATTGGAAAGATGCTTCTCCAACATTCTGGGACTCCTTCCCGGCCTCTGGAACTGAAGACGTCTCTCCCTCTCAGCAAATCGATCTTGCCTTTGGAGGCTGCTGCACTACCCCAGCGTCAGCCTCTCTGTGGGTCTTCTGCCTCTCTGCAAATGCACTCGCTGGATTTGGAGTGCCTCCTCTAGCCTCACTGTCTCTGCCTCTCTCACACTGCTTTGATCTCTAGCTCTCTCTCCGACAACTGATTGCTGCTACTCTGGAAATTGATCTACCAAGAAATCGAACTTCTCAAGTGTCTCAAGTGATTTCTCCATCACCACATCAATCTCCTCTTATATTCGTCTGTTACAGCACCACCGACCAATATTAGAACATAATCGATGGCTAGGATCATCTCTGGATCGATCCATGTGAGTTTCTAGATGATTCTTGCCTTGACCTAATTAATACTGATTAATTAACCATATTCCCTAAGCTTAGACTTAGGAAATATTTAAAAACTAGTTAATAATCTAATTAAGTCATTTCTAGGCGGAATTTCCAGAAACAGTTTCTGGGTTTTGGAGAACTCATGTATTCTAGCCTCTCCACAAAATTTCTAGGCTAGAACACATCCGATGCTACAAACACTAACACTCCCTCTTAGCAAGGAATGTGTTCTAGTGCTACACACCCTGCCACAACACTGTCTTTGCATCATCTCCTGTCACGCTGTTGATGTTTGGCTGCTGCTGCCCATCAACTACTATGCAACTCTGATATACACTGCATTTGTGCTGCTATTGACCCTGCTGTACTGCTGGCAACACTGCATCTGTAGTGCAACTCCCTCTCATCCGTTGCTGCTGCAACTGGAACATCTGCAACTGAAAAGCATCCAAAATACTGAATCAATTGTGATCAGTATGATGCGTTTGTCTCCCGAGTCTTTGACTGCTACTGGCATATGCACTGTCATTGAAGAATCTACGCTGCTGCTAACTCTACACTGTGCCATCTGCACTGCTGCCAACTCTGCACTGCGCTTCCCAGAAATTGGCTGCTACTAGTCTGCAACTATTACTCTGATACTGACTACATCAACTGACACTTATCCATCCTGCTACTGAATACTATGGGCCCCCGTAGCCTGGTAATGATCCATGAGGTGGGCTCCTCAAGGATCTTGCCCATTTGTAGCACATTGGGGCTACAACACCAAGTCACCCCACCTCACTCCTCGAGGTATATCGAAAAAGATAGCTAAGTCTTCCTCCAGCCTGGAGGAAAGCTTATCTATCTCTTCTGAAGCTGCCTGTTGGTCCTGCTTCTCCACCTTGTCCTTTCTGAGAGGACACTGGGTACTGTAGTGATCGAGCTCACCACACTTGAAGCACTTGACCTTTGGCAGGTCCTTCTTCTTTCTCTGCTCCATCTGTCCCTGACTGAGACCCTTTGATGCGAGGGCCACATTCTCCTCCTCCTTCACCTGTTTCCGTCTACTTGCTGCTGCCATTGATGGAGCTCTTTAAAAGAGCTCGCCTTAATTCCTCTTGTTGCAAGTCAGCCCACATATTGTCCCACTCTGGTAACTTGTCTCTGCCCAATATGCTTTGGACAAAGACTTGCCAGTCCTCGGAGACACTATTGAGTGCTAATCTAACAAGCTCTGTAGGTTGAGGCGCTGTCCCAACAACTGACAACTGGTCCCATACCTCCTGAATCCTGGTGAGGAAGGGGTCTATGCCTTCCCCCTTCTACATTTGGATGAGCCTCAACTTCTCCTTGAGGTGCATCTTCGCTACTCAGAAGTACCTTGATATAGCGTGGCGAGATCATCCCACATTTGCTTGGCAGTATCTTTGCTAGCTATATACAAGACTATATGATCCCGGACTCTGTCTAGGATCAACCGCTTCGCCCGCGCCATCTCCTTCTTGTACTCTTTCAGCTGATCTGCATCCATGGAAATTGCCACCACTGCATCAATATAGCTTTTAGGCCATATTCATCTAGAAGGAAGGACATCCTTGCCTTCCAGATGATGTAGTTGTAAGCTCCATCCAACCTGTCTTGATCAGGAAGCCCAGTAGTGGCCATCTCAAGGAACTGTCAAAAAATTCCTCTACCCTATTGCTCAGTTGCTGCTCTGCTATTAACACTCCCTTTTGGAGTGAGAAGATCTGCTCACAACGACTGCCGATCTGCAAGGAAAAATCGAACTTCTTGAGACTAGAAGTTTACCGAGGAAAACTTTTCCTCTGTGTGTGTTCTCTCTTCCACCCCAACGCTGGCCCTGCTCTAGCCAACTGCTGTAAAAACCATTGCATCCAGCTAGAGATTTGCTCAACGAAAAAATTTGAGCTGCTCCCTCTGCATCTGGAATGACTCGATGATTCGGATTTAAACAAGAACGCAACAAATTACAGAGATAACCATAAACACAGAGATGTAGGGGAAATAATACTTCATTTCATTAATGTAAAATATTGAAATATGCTTACAAACAATAATGGAAATAAACCAGTTAGGGCGATGGTTGCTTATCTCTAAGAAGAGATGTGGCGGCTACATGCCTCTGAACTGTGTTACAATTAGGCTCGAAGGCCTATTTATTGTTGAGAAACAATGGAAAACCCTAAACATCCAAAAACCTAACCCTAGAAGATGAAACGCTAAACTGTGGGCCCCGTTTGCGTAAATTGGCACATCAACTTCCCGGGGTCGTAACTTTGGCGTATGATCTCCGTTTGACGCGCACAATATCTTGTTAGAAAGATCTATCCGAGAACTACAACTTTGGGAAGAACAACATTGGTCCACGGACCCATGTTGCTCTCAGTTTTCCCAAAAAACGTCGTTTAGGGCCTCAAAACGGCTTCGGATGTTCAGGACCCGGAAAACTGCTAAAAATAGTAAACTGTGCTACAATTAAGGAAACTGAAAAGCTGAAAGAAACAATGGTGGGGGTCTAAGTGGACTTGGCAGGTGGCCACCAATATCCACCTGGATCATTCCTCCCCCCTTAGAAAGCAATGGTCCCCATTGCGTTGAGTTCCTCCATGAGATGAGGAAACTTCTGCTGAACTTGGTCCCTGGTGAGCCACTTGCCCTGGTGAAGGAGTTGGCCTGCTTTGACAACTCGATACAGTTGGATATTCTGTTGGCGAGTGTGCTTGATCTGTGTGTCCATGATCCGATCAGTTGCAGCTTGTTCCATGCAATCTGGATTTAACTCTGTGGGTGTGAGTTGTTCTGCAATGTCGGATGTGTCTAGTAATGGTGGAAAGTATGGCCGAAGGTGGTCCACATTGAACACTGGGTGCAGGCCAAGGAATGGGGGAATGCTGAGCTCAAATGCATTGTCTCCCACAACCTTGGTAATGGTGTAAGGACCATATCAGAGTGGTCTCAGTTTCCGATAGGCTCCGGTAAGGCGTTCCTTTTGCAAATGCAACCAGACTTTGTCGCCCACCTGAAACTTGTGTGGCACCCGATGTTGATCATGTTGCTGCTTGTACTTGGCATTTGATTTCTCCAGAATGTCATGGACCTGCTGGCGAATATGTTGGATGTGCTCAATGAAGCTGGTTGCCTTATCTGTTTCGGACTGGACATGAGCTGAATCTGCGTGAGTAGCTGCAAATGGCATGGCCACATCAATGGGACATAGTGGCTGGAATCCCAAGCCCACCTGAAAAGGGTTGTGGCCAGTTGAGCTGTGAAGAGCTCGGTTGTAGCTGTGCTGAACATAGGGGAGGCTCTCGTCCCATGTGCATGGATGCTTTGAGTTGTACATGTGCAAAATGTGTACGATCATCCTGTTGACAACCTCTGTCTGGCCATCAGTTTGAGGATGGAAGGCTGTGGACTTAGTGAGTTTGGTGTCCAGCATTGACCAGAGATTGGACCAAAATGTATTGAGGAACCTGCTGTCCCGATCTTAGATGATAGACTGTGGGATCCCAAAGTGTACCCACACTCGTTCAAAGAAAAGTTTAGCAGTGGCTTCTACTGTGATATTCTTCTTGTAGGCCGCCATAATGGCCATCTTCGAGAACCTATCGACGACCACAAAAACACAGTCGTTTCCATGCTTAGTGGAAGGAAGGCCTGACATTTAATCCATGGAGATGGATTCCCAAGGTCGATTAGGGGTAGGCAGCAGGGTATAGAGGTTCTTGATGGTTGGTTTGGCAATGGCGTAGGCAGTGCATGATCTGATGTACTTCCTGACATCTTGTCGAAGATTTGGCCAATAGAAATACTTTTGCAGCACTGCCACCGTTTTCTCGAACCCGAAATGCCCAGCAGCCTGACTGTAGTGTGCTTCCCAAATCATCTTGGCACGCTCAGTTGAAGGAACACAAAGGTGACCCAAGTGGCATAATAGGGCATCCTGGAGGTGAAAATCTGGAATGCTAACCCTCCAAGAGTGTCGGGTATGTGCGGCCGAATTCTGGGTTGTTTTTGTAGAGAAGTGGCCAATCAAAAGTCTCATGCCCACAAGAGTTGAGCACAGTGGTTAACGCCATGATCGGTGGTCGACTGAGGCAATCTGCAACATTGTTGGTGTTGCCCTTCTTATACTTGATATTCAAATGGAACTGTTGCAGGTATGTGGACCACTTCTGATGGCGATCATTCTGCAATTTCCCTTGGGTCTGTATGAACTGCAGGGGTTCGTGGTCTGTGTGGATGACCGTTTCCTTCCCCAAAATGTAATGCTTCCATTGTCGGCAGGCCTGCATAATGGAATACATCTTTTTGTCATAAGTGGGATACTTCTGGACTATGTCTGAAAGTGTCTCACTGTGAAATGCCACTGGATGCCCGTGTTGAGTAAGGACTGCCCCAATAGCATAGTCAGAGGCATCTGTCTCGACGTCAAATGGTTATTGCAAGTTTGGTAATGCAAGCACTGGTGCCGTGCAGAGGGGATCTTTCAACTCTGTGAATGCCTTTTGTTGAGATTCAGACCAAAAGAATTTTGCTCTGGCTCCTCCCTTGGTGACTTGACTCAAGGGCCAAGTGATATGAGAAAATCCCAACACGAACCTACGGTAGAAGTTGGAAAGACCTAGAAAGCTGCGGAGCTCTGTCAGAGTGGTTGGAGATGGCCAATCCCGAATGACTTGGATCTTGGCTGGATCCACATGCACCCCCTGTTCATCAATAATGTATCCCAGATACTGATCCTGGGTCATGCCAAAAGTGCATTTCTCCAAATTGGCACATAAATTGTGTTGCCACAGTGTTGGAGAACCTGTCGGATGTGGTGGAGGTGCTCTTCCCAACTCTGGCTGAAGATCAAGATGTCATCCAAGTATACCACTACAAATGAGTTGGTGAATGGGCGCAAGATGTCATCCATTAGCCTCATGAAGGTTGCAAGAGCATTTGTCAATCCGAAAAGCATAACCAACCATTCGAAAAGGCCCTCCTTGGCTTTGAAGGCGGTCTTCCACACATCGGAGGGTTCGATTGGTACCTGGTGTTATCCTGACTTCAGATCGATCTTGCTGAAATATTTTGCCCCCTTCAGTTGGTCCAAGAGATCATCAATCCGCGAGATCGGGTACCTATTACGGAAAGTGATCTTGTTCAGCGCCCGATAGTCAATACAGAGTCTCCAAGTCCCATCCTTCTTCTGTACCAACACGATCGGGCTCCCACAGGGCGATGAACTTGGATGGATGTGACCTTTCTGCAGGAGCTCCTGAATCTGACTCTTGATTTCATCGTTCTCCAGAACGGAGCGCCGATAGATTGGTCCATTGGGCAGAGATTGCTTGACCTGACAGTGTAGAGGAACCCCTGCGGGGGAGGTGAAGATTTCCTCGTACTCCCCCACGACCTTGTCCATTTGTAGTTGTCGTGCGGAGGGGCCTTGTCTGGAGGTCGTGGCCACCGTCTTCTTCTTTCCTTGAGGGCGTATCATCAGGAAAACAAATTTCCTGGTTTTGGAAATGAGCTTACTGCATTGTTTTGCAGTAACCAAAAAGATGGCGGTAGGCGGTGCTACCTTTGGTATCCTGTACAACTTATTTTCCAAAGTAACAATAACACCACGGGGCCTTGATTCATACACAACATGTCGCTTCCATAAGTACAGTTGTCCTAGTAATACATCACAAACTTCAATGGGAGCAATGTCACACAATACCTCATCCGTGAAGGGTTTGATGTTGTATGGAAGGCGACACTGCTGGCTCACGCGAAGATTCCATCCTTGGTGAAGCCACCCGATGGTGTACGGTTGTGGATGTGCTGTGGTCGGTAAGCCCAACCGCTTCACGACCTCTGCTGAAATGAGGTTCTTTTGGCTCCTGCTGTTGACAATGAACTGTAGCGGGGAGTCCCTTGTGAATTTTGTTCTACTACTACATTTTGTATTTTCTTTCTTTGATTTCTTAGTCCTCTTTTAGATATGCTTTATTTAGCATAGGACTTATAGGTAGGGGCCTTTTAATGAGGTGGCATAGCTCTAGTGTTACTTATTTTTAAGTTTTAAGTTTTATTTGCTTTTCACCTCTAGCCTTTTTGGCTTTATTTGACTTGGGCTTTTACATATGTCTTCATTTGTTTAGCTAGATTTCATTAAATGACATTTGACAAGTCAACCATGAGTAGGAATGATTTTTTATGAATGGAATGGAAATAAAAAGGGGAAAAATGGAAAGTGTTAAGTATGTTTAGGATATGAAGTACTCTACCTCAACCAAATCCCTAGTAGTATGACTTGATCAAAGATTTGATAGTACTTAAGGGAATATTATGTCTCCCATGGTTTGATGAGGCAAAATAATCAAATCATTATTGTTACGAAGTGTTAAGAATAAAGATCACACTTTAGTGTTTACCACTTCCACAACCAGCCGAGAAGTTATAACACCATGTCTAAGTAAGAAACACATACACAAGAACACAACACAGTAGCTGAAGTGAGTACTGTAAACAAAGGTATCATGACCATGTGCAATGAGGCATAGTATACCATCTGCTCGTGCATGGATCATTTGAGTTGTTAGAAAAAGGAGTTGTACACCATAGTTGAGGCATCTGATAAAACTGAGTGATGTGAGGCAAGATCATCATATATTTGAAGAAGAAATTGGAAGAACAAGTCTGAGTTGGAGGATATGAGCAAGAGAGTTCATGCAACCAACAACACCACACCAATGAGAGGGTGGCTCTAAAATTGCTTATCATTGAGTGGGAAACAGGTTCATTATCATAAAATGGAAAATATTGTAGTATTCACAATTATCTTGCGATTTTTGAAATCCATTTTTATATTTGCATTGTCAATTCTCAAACAAATCTATGCTAAAATATTGCCTGGAAACTGTTTAGAATTACATTAATGGGGGTCTGTTTCGAGGGACATGATAGAAATTTAATGAACCATATTGGATTTCGAAAAAAAGTTTAGGATTGCACCATTGTTGCAAATATCTCTGATTTCCCTCTGCATTTTCAATTTCTCCCCAGTTTTTGAGGTTGTCGATTTATCTGATATTTTCAGAATTCTTTAGGTCTAAGTTTTTTATTGTTTTCCAATATTTTCCTTGATATTTCTGATAAGTTTATTTGTGGACCCTTGGTGATATAACAATGGTCTGCACTTATGTGTTTGAACTTTGGATCCACGTTTAGAAAACATTTTTCTTTTGAACATTGGTTTAAAGAGCTTGCCAATCTCTCTATATTGCAAGTCAGAGCATGAAGTTAAGCTATTTTATCTTAAGCTATTTTATTTTATCATTGTACTGTTTATAATTGCTGCTTGGTATATGTTTGTTTTTGGTATGTTTACCGTTTGTGAGATTAAGCAATTAAAAATCAGTTTGTTTTCATATCTGCTATTCACATTGTGTTGCTAGTTTACTCTATAGTTCGCACTTGTGGATTACAGGTATGTGGTCGTTTACTTTTCCATTCTATATTTTCGGTATCATGCTGGCATTGTGACAGATGAAATGCTGGCCTTCCCTAAATTACGTTTTGTTGTGATTGGTTCTCTGGAGGCCATTGGAGTTGCTTCAGGAATGGCAGCAGCAGGTATATACGCATTGCTTTGTAGCAACATATGGTATGCCATATGACAACTGCTACTTTTATTTTATTTTGGATCATAATAATATTGAGAAGACATCTTAAAGCATTGATTGCTCCATGGTGTTGTAGAAAGTCACGAGTGTGATAACCTTTTTCATTTCAACTTTCAAAGAGTGCTAAGTGTCCTCTTTATTTTTACAATTGGATAATTGAAAGATTTACAAAATCTCAAGAGGATCTAAATTGATCATTCTGTAAAGGATAGGCAGAGATCGTCATATATCACTCTCGCCTTTATGTTCTCAAGATTTTATATTGAACTCCATATTGGTTATACACATTCACATTTGAGCAGTTTATATAGTTTTCATTTACTGAGATATTTCTTAATAAGAAGAAAGCATTCATGTATGGAGAATAAAATTTCAATCAATGATGCTAACTGTGGTTTGGGGTTTTGTTTTGGTTGCCATAAGCAGTTAATCTTTCAGGGGCATCAATTCCAATACTGTCCCAGGTAATGCTTTTGTTTTGATTAAATTGTTGTCTTCATTGTTGTGTAGAAAACCAGAGACAAATAGAAGTTAAATATCCTCTTTTGAAGTACTTTTTATGTTATTTATGACGATTTGTTTAATTATGGTAGAAAATTAACATGCATGAGTGAACAGAAATTTCCTGCATTACGAAAACATTGAACCTTGTGGATATCGATCCTTAACCAGGAGACTTAAATAGGGGTTTCGGTGAGGTACTTGCTTTCTGTTGGTTTCCTGTATGGTGTAAGAATGCGAAAGGAATGTGCTCATAAGCCTGCCTGTGAGAATAGAACAAGAACCTTGTACTTGTGGTCTGTGGATATGGTTCCCTGTCAAAAGGATCAAATCAAGTTCTTTGACGAATACAAAACTGAACCTTGTACTCATTGATATGGGTTCTTAACCAAAAGGCCAAACTGGTGTTCTGCGGTCTCAAGTCCACTTGATAAAAATCATGAGTACAATTCTGGTATACATGATGAAATTTGCTGTGGAAATCTATTTCACTTTCCACTTTGTGAGATAGTTGCATTCTTGATAACTGTTTACTTGGGCCTATTTGTTGCATAAAAGTCAAATGGTCTAGAAAGTATGCATAAAAGTCATAATGTTTGATGGTGCAGTTCTGGTCTGCATGATGAAATTTGTTCTGGAAATCTATTTCACTTTCCACTTTGTGAGATAGGTATGTTACTGCAAAATCTTACACTTCTTGAGATAAAGTGACAAAGCTCGAGTGCAAGACCCTGTGTAACTAAGAGGGACCTGTTAACCCCTAAATTTGCCGCTTGCAAATTTTGGAGGGTGTTGAAATGTAGTGATGGAAGGTCTTCTGGCTTGTGACTTAGCAGTGAAGACCACGAATTAGTCTTTCTCTTACATGGGTGCGAATTCATGAGATAGACTTCAGTTACGATGAGTTGATTTCCAGTTTATTGGAATGGTCATCAAGTTTGCATGCATAGTGTTGGAGCTTCAGTTCGTTGGAGTCTTCTTCAGTTAGAACTTAGACTACAGGATGAGGTAGCAGTGATAAGTTCAGTTAGAATGAGTTGAGAATTCAGTGTTGATTGGAGAGAGAATGAGTTAAGTTTTCAGTTAACTCGCGATCACAACTAAAGGAAACTCGTGACACTAGTGTGAACTGATACTCGACTAGGCCTTGTTGCATGCATCGAATTCTATCTGTAAAGAGAAGGATGAAGGCACAAGATCATAGATCATTCTTTATTGTGGAATGCACATCAATTGGGGATCAAGAGTGCGCATAGATTTAGGAGCCTAAGTGCGCAAGGATTTAGGAGCCAGAAGTGCGCAAGTATTTAGGAGCCAGAGTGTGCAAAGATTGTGGAGCAGGGGATCAGGATTCATAGAGCAGGTCAAGACTATCTTCAACAGAGATCAATTGTGCAGGGCCGAGCTCAAGAGCAGGGCCGAGAACAACTGTAACAATTGTAGAGTTGAGAATAGTGAGGAGAAGCCTAGTGCTCAAAGAACAGTCAGTAAATTACCACAACAAAGAAAACAAGTTTTCCCTTTTGGGTTTCCTAGGTAAAGCAAGCATGTCAATTTTGCGTGCATCTGTTTTTATCTTTGGTGTTTTTCTTCCACTGCTTATTGATTGTTAAGAAACTCTATATCTTGGTGAAAGTAAATTCGGTTTCAGTTTTTAGTTTCCTTGTTTTCAGTAATTCATCAAAGTAGTGCACAGAGTTTCAAGAAAATTAACATGGTATCAGAGCAAAGTTTCGCATAAAGACTAGCACCAAAGTTGTTCAGTCAGTGAAGAGCAGTATTGTCAAGAGCAACATGTCGTTTCAAGGATTAAGGCCTGATCACGGTTTAGAGGGAGCTTCAAATTTCTGCTCATGGAAGGAGCAAATGTCAGTGATGTTGGAAGATAATGGGGTGCTAGAATTTGCGCAGAATCAAATAGTTCCACCTCAAGATGCCCAACAGTTGATCCAGCATAACAAGAATGAAACCAAGGCCAAGAGGATCATTCTTGAGGGGGTCAAAGACCATATTATCCCTCATCTCCATGGGAAGAAGACAACATATGAGATGTGGTCAGCCATCTTAACTTTGTATCAAGGATCCAGTGATGCCGGGAAGCTAGCCTTGAAGGACAAATTGAGACATATCCAGATGAGCGAAGGAGAGCCCATCATTACGTATCTTTCCAAATTCACCCAAGTTCGAGATGAGCTAGTTGGAGTGGTTGAGACTATAGTATACAAAGACCTTGTGAGTCTTGCACTACTGGGACTTCATAAGTCTTGGGAAAATTCCCAGGACGCAGTTAATGGCAGAGAGAATCTTCCCAATTGGGAGAGGATGTGGGGAGGCTGTGTCCAAGAAGAAATCTGGAGGGGGACGATAACTGGAATTTCAACAAAGACAAAGGATGAGGAGAAGTTTGCCTTGGTAGGCAAAGGTAGCAAAGCCAAGGGAAAGAAGGGCCAAGGAGAGGCCGAGTCTAGTCAGAAGGGCGACATGAATAAGAAAGATTTGAGCAAGATCAAATGCTTCCATTGCCACCTGTTTGGGCACTATGCCACTAAGTGTCCTAACTAGAAGAAGGGGTCCATTAAGGACCATGTAGCCACATCAGCTGAGGTAGATGTGTTTTCTTCTCAGTTCGAGAAAGACTCTCCACCGATAGCTTGCATGGAAAGCTCAGTAGGCAGGAGCGTATGGTACATTGATTTTGGAGTATCCTTCCACATGACTGGCAACAAGGAATATGTTGAAGGAGAAGGACATGAAATTTCACATTGATCAAGGAGATGATGGCAAGTACTTGACTAGGGGAGTAGGTATTGTCAGTTTTGAGAGGAAGTTTGGTAGCTCTCTCCATGTGAGGGATGCCCTCTATGTTCAAGGCCTTAAGAAGAACCTTGTTTATGTTGCTACCCTAGAAGATAAGGGTAATGATGTCATTATTAGCAGAGTAAGGCTTACCTCAAACACTTAGTTTCTGGATCCATGAAGCAGGTTGATGTGAGGATGAAGAATCTTCCTAGGTTGCAGGTTGAGATGAGACGTGCGCAACCTTGAGCAACAAGGGAGGAAGTGCGCATAACAGAGACGTGGGGTAGATTTGGCGCAGACGCATGGGGCATTTTCATCACGGGGCACTGCAAATCCTTTAGTAGATAGCCACAGGACTAACACAGTGCGCATTTGACCAACAGGATGTGTGCAAGGGGTGCACACTTGGCAAGTATGCCAAGTCATGTTTTCAGGGCCGAGACATCAAAGCCAAAGGGATTTTGGAGCTGGTACATTCAGATGTATGTGGGCCCTCTCTTCTCCATCACTCATGGGAACACATGTACTATGTCACTTTCATAGATGACTATTCTCAGAAAACATGGATCTTCTTTATGAAGAAGGAAGAGGTCTTCTCCAAGTTCTTGGAGTTTAAGGCCTTGGTTGAAAACCAGATTGGGAAGAAGATCAAAGTATTAAGGAGTGATAATGGCGGGGAATATGTCTCTAATGCTTTCAGGGTCGTGTGTGCCAAAGAGGGCATTAAGAGAGAGCTTACATCACCCCACAACCCTCAATAGAATGGGGTGGTTGAGAGGAAGAATCACAACATAGTTGGAACAGCCAAGGCCATGTTGTATGACTAGGGGCTGCCCATGTTCTGGTGGGTAGAGGCATGCAACATTGCAGTATTTCTATAGAATAAGAGTTCACACAGGGTGCTTGGACGAGTTACATCGGAGGATGCTTTCACAGGAAAGAAACCTGATGTTACACTTTGACATTTTTGGCACCAAAGTTTATTGCCATGTGTCCAAAGAGAGTAGGAAGACGTTGGAGTCGACAATTGAAAAGGAAATTTTTATGGGTTACAGTGAGACATCTCAGGCGTACAGGGTGTATATACCATCACTCAAGAAGATAGTTATCAGGAAGGACATGAGGTTTGAGGAGGACAGAGCTTTGAGGGAGTCCTTGGAGCGAGAGCAGGTTGGAGTACCTGAGGAGGAGCTACTCGCTCCCAAGCAGGAGCCTCAACCAATATCACAGATTGAGTCTCAGATAGATGACAAGGAGTCATTGCATCACGAGGAGGAGAGACCAGGACAAGTGGAGGCAACCACTCAGTCAATGACTCCCAGCATAGGGAGGAAGAGAGCCAAGTGGGTTGAAAGGTTGATTCAGTGGGCCTAGGAGCGAGTTGAGACTCCTAGCTCTTTCAGGCAGAGCAAGCAACCACAAAGGTACACCAGATATATGACATTGATGACTGAGTTATTGGACACAAAGACTTCTTGTTATGACTAATGAGGAGGCAACCTCTCAGTAGGTTTGGTGAAATGCCATGGTGGAGGAATATTCCTCCATCATGAAGAACGATGTCTACGAAATTGCGCCACAGACAAAAGGCAAATTAGTATTAGGCTCACGCTGGGTGTACAAGGTGAAGCATGGAACAGATGGGAGTGTGGAGAAGTACAATGTTGGGTTTGTGGCCAAGGGATTCTTGCAAGTTGAAGCCATTGACTATGAGTAGACATTCACTCTAGTGGCACGTTATTCATCCATCAAAACTATTCTGGCACTTGCAACACAAATGGGGTGGAAAATCAACCAGATGGATGTGAAGATATCATTCCTCAACGGAGTGGTTGAGGAGGAGATATATCTGGAGCAACCAGAGGAGTTTGAGGCTTTCATCAAAGACACTCATCTATGTTTGCTGAAGAGATCTCTTTATGGGCTCAAGTAGGCACCGAGAGCATGGTACACTCGCATTGATAACTACCTTTGATGATTAAGTCTCACTAAAAGTGAGGCGGATGCCTACCTGTATTATGTCACGGTTGGAGGGCTTCCACTCATTCTAGTGCTTTATGTTGACAATCTTATTTTGACTGTAGTAGACAACTTGATTCAGGATCGCAAGGTAGACATTGTAAGGGAGTTTGAGACGGACATGGGGCTTATGCACTATTTCCTTTGGTTGGAGGTTTGGCGGGGTGATGGGAAGATTTTCGTGGGGCAGTGAAGGTACACTATAAAGATCCTCACGTGGCTTCATATGCAAGGTTACAGGTCCATGACCACGCCTCTAGTCACAAATTGGAGGAAGGTGGACGTTAGCAAAGTAGAACGAGTAGATGCTACATTATATAGGCAACTTGTTGGGTCGTTTATGTTCTTAGTCAACACACGGGCCTGGCATATGTTTTGAAGTGAACCAATTGAGCTAATTTATGATGGATCCTACCAGAGTTCATTGGGTTGTTGCGAAGCATGTTTTGAGCTATCTTAGAGGCACGATAGATTATGAATTATGGTACAAATAGGTTGATGGAGTGAGGCTTGAGGGCTTCATAGATGCAAATTGGGTATGGAGCTCCACAGATCGGAAGAGTACTTCAGGTTGCGTCTTTAACATTGGGTCAACAATTGTTTCTTGGTACAATAAGAAGCAGAGATCAATTGCATCAATTTAGCAGAGGCTGAGTACATGGATGCCAGTTTGGCAGCGTGTGAAACTATCTGGATGAGGAAGTTTCTTGTGGGAATTTTCAAGCAGAGGATGGAACCCACTATGACCCACTGTGAAAATAAGGGTTGCATTAAGCTCTTTGAGAATTCAGTGTTTCTTGATTGCCCCAAGCATATCGAGATCAGGTATCATCATCCCAGGGATTGTTTGCAGAAAGGGATAGCGAAGCTACTGTACATTCCAACAGATGAGCAGGTTGCAGATATGTTGATGAAGGCCTTAGTTAAAGGCAAGTTCGTGTTTTTCAAAGATAAGTTGGGAGTTATACAGAATCCTTTCTTGCTAAGAGGGAGTGTTGAAAATGTAGCGATGTAAGGTCTTTAGCTGTAATTTCATGTGATTGGAAAAACCTTGATGAAAATAGTAACTCTTTCACAGATCAAGAACAACAAGCAACTACAAAATACGTTCCACCACATCTTCGGAAGAAGAGCCAATTCCCAAAAAAGAACATGAAACTTACTACTCCATCAACAAACATGAGAAGGAATCTATGTCCTAAAACCCTAAGGCTCAAAGGACTCATAAAAGACAGAAATGTCAATATACTTATATTTTCTGGTAGTACTCACAATTGTATATACATTGATCTTGCTAAACAACTTGGTCTTTGTATATGCCCAATTGTTAAAATTGGCAACTAGGGCCAAACTCCATGTGGGTCATCTTATTAATGGAAGCTGATATTTTTTTTGGATCCCTCTCATCGAGAGGTGTAGGATTGATCCAAAGATCATCCGATTCTGATAAGTATTCATGGAGATATCAATTTATTTGTGTTATGGGACAATTTGTCAAGGTCGGCTAGCAACCAGATAACCCCCTCTTGTGCCCTATGTTTTAGTATAAATAGCAGAGGACTTTAAGTCATTTGATATGCACTAACTCGTGTGATCTCTCTTTATCCTGTTTTTGGGTTTGATGAAGATGAGATCTAGAGGGAGTGCCCTAGGATATATGCTGGCCTAATGATGCCCTAATCAACAGTAAAAGGAAGAAGCCTCATGATGCCCTAATGCCCTAAGGAAGATCAAATCACAGCCATGGAAGGAGATACTCTATAACGTTGTCAAGAAGGTGAAGGATGATTCCATTACGCTTCAAGGAGAGGCCTATATGCTAAGCAACCTAACGTTGTCCTGAAGGGGTCATATCCGCAGAGAAAGAAGACTCCTAGGCCGCAGTCAATGAGGGTTTCATAGGCACCAAAAGGAGGCATGTATTCGCTGTAAAGAGAAAGGCTTGACAAGCTCTAACCACAGTCCAATCAAGTGTCACAATCTGGTGCCCTAGACGCAGTCAAGGGAGAGATGCACACACAGTCAAGGAAGAGAGTTATATGCTGTCCAAGGAAGGGATTTAATCCGCAGTTTTAACGCAGTCAAGAGGCACTATTACGTAGCCCAATCTAGGAGCCCTAATCCGCAGTTTGATGAGGCTCCTATCTGCCCTAACAACAGTCCAAGAAGGAGGTTCAAGCCACTGCTAACAAGGTTCCTAGCAGTTGTCAAATTGTCCATTAAACCGCTGTCCAAACAGAAGTTTAAGATGCATTCCGGTATGCCCTCATCCGCTGTCAAAGGAGGGCTAGTGTTGCCCTTTGTCATAGTCCTAATGGAGGACATCCTGGCTGCAGCAAATATAGGAGGAAAACCTTAATTGAAGGAGCCCTTATCTATGTATGAAAGGACCCTTAGACACAGCAAGGAAAGTGGATCTAAAACTGCAGCAAGAGTTATTGTATTACAGCAAGATGCTGTAGGTGGCAGCATATATGTTTGGACATGATTTGTTCCTAGGACTATTTACTTGGTTGGTGAATCAAAGTGTTGACAGCAAAGTCAAGTATAGCAAACAACGTTGTAACAAGATTATGTCTGGGTATGTATAAAGGGTTCATGAGATCTGTTGGAAGAATCTCTTGCTACAGCTAGCTGCTTTGCTAGGCTGCAAGCCATAGCAAGCAGCTAAGGCTGTTCCATGACAGAGCTACAGTATTGCCGTATGCAGCATGTAGGTGACAACAAGACAGTGGTGCAACTGATGAAGTGTAGCATAGCAGTCATTGAGTACAGATCAATGATGGTGCAACATTGAGTGCAGATCAGCGATGAGTACAACATTAGGTGCAAATCTGTGATAAGAGCAGCTCAATGATTGGAGCAGCACAGTGACAGGAGCAACAACATGAAGTGCATAGCATGGTCATTAGGTCCAGCACTGTGATGATAAGTGCAGCATGGTGCAGCACGGTGAGGTGCAACAAGTGGACGAGATGCAACACTATGATAGGTGAAGAAGTCACCTTGGAGAATCAGTTGAAGCAGCATGTCTTCAACTGATCTCATGTAGATATAGAAAGTCAAACTATTGACTTCTGATGTAAATGTACTATCTCTCTCTCTCTGTTGAACTATTGAAGAACATAGAAGAAGAATTGATCAAGGGTTTCCCCACATTGGGGTTTGTCCCTGGCTAGCACCACATCTTGTGTCCTCTTGTCTTGGCTTGTATTCTGCGATTTATGTTTATGTTCTATCTGCAGTTTACTTTAACACTGATGTGATTTCTAATCTAGAAAAGATATTGAGCTAACTATGAAAATTGAAATAAATTGCTCTAAGCATAAAACATACCCAAAATTAACACCAATCAAGGCCTGTCCATGTCTGTTGCACTGGAAAGAAAATCAAGGAAATAGGAGAATGTCAAAAAGTTTCGATCCAAATACAAGAGCTGAAGCTAAAAACAGATCTATTTGCCCTACCACTCAAAGAAATGGATGTAGTTCTAGGTGCAGAATGGTTAATACAACTAGGGAGTTATACTACAAACCTTGAAGAACAATTGATGGAGTTTAATTGGCAAGGACGACATTATAAATTAAATGGTATTAATGCTTCTAGCTCCAAGGAAGGTACAAGTACTCGTGAAGAATGCACCAGTCAATGAAAGGATGCCAATCCATCGCAGCAATGTTCAACTAGAGAAAACCCTTTTGGTTGTGCTTTGAGGACAAAGCATCTCTAAAGGGGATGACAATGTTATGAATAAATATTTCATAATATAATAATGAATTAATTAAATTAGGAATTGTTGACACCTAATCATTGGGATTGGGTGAAGACTTGTAAATAATGTAAATAGTAATGGAAAATAAAGAGCCACAGGAGGTGAAGCCCAAGAGTCACTCCCTCATGTATATAACCATGAGTAATCTTAATAAATAAACACAATTCGTTTTGGAGGAGTTACCTCCTGGACTGACATGGTATCAGAGCCAACTCCATTTTTGGCATTCCAGTCTGCCCCTGTAACTCCTTTCTGCCATTTTTTCTTTGCAGTCTATCCTCTGCCCCTCTCTTTTGACAGAAAATCTGTTCTGCCATGCATAATGCCTGCCATCCTCTGTCCCTGTGCGCTCGGTGCCTTGAGTACTAAATAAAGAAGGTGCAGTGATTGAATGTTGAACAATTTATTTTCTGCTTGTTGTGCATTGAATGGGCTATCGTCGAGACTGCTATAGGAGAACCAATCACAGTGGGAGTCGAGATGCTAATGTTTATTGAAATCGTGACTGTGTTGGCGTGTAGGCCTCTCCTTTGGTTGATGCGTCCTGCAATTTAATTTTTTTATTGTTTTTGCTCCATACTCCTCACATTCTCCGGCCCCTTGACTGTGCTCCCACAACACCCTTAACGCCCTGCACACCCAATTTTTAATAATCCGCTCCCAATGCATTTGTGTGAGTCGAAAGGCCCCCGGTTATCATTGCCTGCGTTGTCGCGGTTGGAAAACCCACAAGGAGGATTGATAGATTGATTCATTGTGGGTGTGGGTGCGTGGTGTTCTTGCAGGGTATTTTTGTTTTTGGTCTCTGTCAAGGATTTATCTGCGCCAAGCTCTAAATTCTCTGAAAACATCCCTGTGGACAGATTCATTAAGTGATTGGGCATCCGTATTATTCCTACTCGAGGTTTGACTGTTCAAATCTCCCCACTGCGTTGCCGCTCCCATACGCGACCCTCCCACTTGGATTCCAAATGCTGCATACGCTCGTCACTGATTTGCGTGCTCCTGGTATCTCCCACTGCGCAATGGTGTGGCATACCATTCCGCTGGCCTCCATATAATTGGCCCCTCCTCCATATCCCAAACACTGCTCACAGTCGGCTCCCATACGTAGTCGGCCCACTCAACTTCAACACTCCCTCCTCGCTCCCTATGTTGAATGCTTTAATACCTACACATTCAACCTTTCGCCAAATACACCCTCTCCCCATTAATACCTCCCCATATATTCCCTTTCCCATATAACTCTCCCCCACATAATACCTCTGTCCAAAAAAAAATATACATCAGAATAGAAGTGATTTTTTTTTCACAATATATTACCAGTAGAAGTATTTTTTTTATAGTACACATATTTTAAAATGCATTCATTGATATCTATTGTGGGAGTGGTTCTCACTGGGAAGGAGAACTATCCTGAGTGGTCTCGGAAGATCAAACACACTCTCATTTTCAGTGAGTTGTGGAAAGGATTTTGTGTAGGAGAAGGAGATAATGAACCTGCAAAGCCTACCTCAGACAAGGAATTCACCATTTGGGAAAACAAGAACAACAAGGCCTATGCCTTGATTGCAGCATCTGTAAATGAAGAGGTGAGTCGCTATATTTCACCATTTTCAAATGCTTTTGAAGCCCTACAGAAGTTGAAGGAACTCTATGACTCACACTCTGCACTTGAAGTTGTCCAATTGATGATTAAATTGTTCAGTCTTGAATTACAAAATGATGATCCTCTTGCTCTTACATCAGAAGTAAAATTTATTATGCATGATATCAAAGTCACTAATGTTGAACTAGACATTCCTTTGATTGCTTTTGTCAAGACACTTTATCCCACTTATTCAAATTATCTTGAGTCATTGCAAACAAATGGAAACCTCAAAGAAATTACCTTTGACTCCCTTGTAAATAAATTTGTTGAGAGAGAGAGCTTTTGGGAAGAAGACGACTCCTCAGTTTTCTGAAGAAGCTGTATGTCTTGCACATAGAGAGAAGAATCATGCTCAAGATTCTTCCAGAGGAAGAGGTGGTTGAAGAGGAAGAGGAAGAAGAAATTTCAGAGGCAGGGGGGCAGACACTCTCAAGGAGAAAAGTCTGATCTTAATTGCATACGTTGTAATAGAGATGGATCACATGATGCATCCACACGCAAGTTGCCTTGGGACAGAATTGAGGAGGAAATAAATCAACCCAAAGGTAAAACCAATGACAAAGAGAAAGGTAAAGCACTTGAATCCGCTCACTATGTTGTGGCACATTGTAATATTGGAGTAAATGAAGACTTGTTTAATGCTTCACTTGCTTCTTGGAAAAATGATTGGTTGCTTGATTCAGGAGCAACTTGCCACATGACTTTTAGAAAAGATTTTTTTTGAAGAATTTATTGACAGTGTTGATGGAGTAGTATACTTTGCAGACAAATCAAAACTCAAGCCATCAGGGCTTGGCACAATCAGGCTCAAATTGCCTAGTCTTCCAGACTTTCTTCTGCATGATGTTTTATATCTCCCACAGCTGAGGAAAAACTTGCCATCCTTGGTCCACATCCACTAGCAAGGATACTCCATTCATATGTTTGATGGCAAGGTTGAGGTGAGAAAAGCATCATATCACTCACTTGTCATGACGGGGATAGAAGAAGAAAAACTTCTCAAGCTACAAGGTACCTCTGCTCGCGCACAAAATGATGAAGGTACATTTCCATCAAGTCTATTATGGCATGGTAGATTTGGACACTTGAACTATGACAACCTTCGCTTGTTGAAGAAAAATGGTGTTACTGGTTTGCCTACAATTCCTAGGAAACTTAAGCAATGTGATGCTTGCATTCTAGGAAAGCATAGCAAACAATCTTTTTATGATTCACATTCCAGAGCACATAGAAAACTTGAACTCATTCATTCAGATTTATGCGGTCCAATTCCTGTTCCTTCTGCAAATGGAAACAAATATATGATGACATTTATTGATGACTACACCAGAATGTGTTGGGTTTATTTATTGAAGAACAAATCTGATGCTTTTCAAACATTCAAGAACTTTCATACATGAATTGAAAATGATGCACAATCCCATATTGGCTCTATTCGCACTGATAATGGAAAAGAATACACTTCAAATGAATTTGAAAACTATTTTCACCAACATGGGATCAAACATCAGACAACTGGGCCTTATAATCCCCAACAGAACGAAGTAGCTGAAAGAATGAATAGGACAATCTTAAATATGGTACGTTCCATGATGTTTTCAAGAATGTAAAATTGGTGTTTTGGGCTGATGTAGTTCTATGTGCTTGTTGGCTTAAGGGGGCCTGACCCAGATTCAGAGTTGTTCGCGCCAACCAACAAAACCTTAACTGCTGGCCCTTTCGGCAACAACCTGTAGTCTCACCCAAAGCAGTATTGGGGGATGCTAGAACCAGGTTTCTGCATCCAAGGACATGTGATAAGTGGTTCTTTAGCTCCCATAGCTCAGATTTGCCTTCACGCAGATCGGTAGTCTGCTATGACTCGTCACTGCAACTCTAAGAAACCGGCTTCTAGAGCTTCACGAAGGTCTACGATTAGTCTTTTCGTACCCTAAACAGGCAAATTGTCCACTTTTGCACATTAATTAATAACCCTAAAGTCTGACTTCGCACAGATCTATCCAATTCATTAGAAATGGTAACATAACTAACCCTTATTTTCGCGGAAATGGATAATTACTTAAGTCATGCATAAATAAGATAGATTCAGTGGTTTCGCGCAACATTCATTCATTATTCCATAGAAAACACATTATAAAGCGACAAATCATAACATAAACATAATCAACAGTAATGCTCAGATTGCAAGATAATTCTTCAAAATCAGTCTTTATTGATCTTCGACATTCATATTACAGACTCTTTCACCTTGCGCACTCAGCAGCAGGGGTTCGTGCACTCAACTGTGAACTTACCAAGGCCTCCTGCATACTCAGCTGCAGGAGCCTTCACCTTTCGCTTAAGTACAAGAAGCAAAGCCTTCCTGCCTTAGCACTTGCCCAAACAGTCTCTATCTTGACTTAGCCTACTTACTTCTCTCTTCTAGACTCGCTATGACTCAAATATATAGCATTCTCAATACAATACCATGGTCCGTAGACCATGGGTGAGTCTCAAAACTGACCTATTTACTTATCCAAACAAGGGGCTAAGACCCTTTTGACTCCTATCTACATGCGCGCTCCGTATCCCCATCTCGCAGAGACTTTACATCTTTTACAAAACTTGGGTTAACTAACCCAAAAACTGACACTAGGGGCCCTATCCCAACAGTGCTGTATATGTAAAGAATAAATGTCCATATAATGCTATTAGAAACAAGACTCCTTATGAAATGTGGTATGGCCACATTCCTTCGGTAAAGCATCTCAGGGTCTTTGGTTCCACCTGTTATGCCTTGATACCAAAGGTACATAGAAACAAACTTGGTGCAAGGAGTCGTAAGTGTATCTTCTTGGAGTATTCAAATACCTCTAAAGCACACCGTCTCTATGATGAAGTCAATAAAAAGTTTGTTGTATCTAGAGATGTAATCTTTCTTGAATCTTCCAAAGCTGACAATGTTGTTGAGCGGCAACTTGATCGCTTGGATAGATTCGGACATGCAAAATCATTTCAAGAATTTGATAATCAAATTCCACATCTTGAAGGGGGGATTCCTATACTGGATCAATCTGTGGAATCTTCTTTTGAAGCACTTTCTCCCCCACATGAAACTCCAACCACTGATGATACTTTGAGTGATGTGATTGATATAATTGGGAGACTCAATCATGATTCAGTCCCAACTCAATCAACTGAGCAACCTAGACCATCTTAGAAAGGTCCCCAAAAGTGGCTGACAATGACACTTGAAAGTGTTCATCCTGATGATGTTGGAAAGACAAGAACAAGAAATTCAACCAGGCAAAATGGAGGTGATGTAAATGATTTTGATTCACTTGTTGATATGGATGTTTCTTATGATTGTGAACTGAATTTGTCTACAGATTTTGAACCAACTTCCTTCAAAGAAGCCGCTTCTCATGATGAATGGAAAGAAGCGATGCAAAAGGAGTATGATGCTTTGATAAAGAATGGCACTTGGAAGCTCGTTGATCCACCATTTGGAACCAAACCAATTGGGGTCTACAAGAACAAGTATAAAGCTGATGGCTCACTTGACAAGCACAACGCCAGGCTTGTGGAAAAAGGTTTTGCACAGAAGGAAGGGGTCGATTATGAGGAAACTTTTGCCCCCACAGCAAAATGGGCTACCATCTGGACACTCGCCCTAGTAGCTCAGAACTGTTGGAAAGTCTATCAAATGGATGTAAAATCTGCTTTCTTGAATGAAGATCTAAAAGAGAATGTTTTTATGTCCTAGCCTGAAGGATTTGCTGTGAAGGGACATGAACATAAAGTATGCAAACTTGTGAAATCCTTGTATGGCCTCAAGCAAGCACCGCGAGCCTGGTATGAAAAGTTAACTGAGCATCTTCTGAAACTCAACTTCAAACATTATGATCTTGATGATGCAACTTTGTTTGTCAAGAAAGTTGGCAAAACAATTGTATATCTTGTGGTATATGTAGATGATCTTTTGATGACAGGGAACAATGAGAGCTACATTGCATCCATAAAGAAGGAACTGAGGAAAGGTTTTGAAATGTCTGACTTGGGCTATGTTCACTACTATCTTAGTATTGAAGTAACTCAACATCCGAAGTCTATATTCCTTTCTTAAAAGAAGTACATTGGAGATCTGTTGAACAAGTTTGGCATGGCTGAGTGCAATCCTCTGACTACTCCAATGGAACAAAACTTAAAGCTCACATCCATTGAAGGAAAAGAATTTGAGAATGCAACAAAGTATAGACAACTTGTAGGAAGTCTCAACTACCTGACTACTACCAGACCAGACATTTCGTTTGTTGTTGGAATCCTCTCTAGGTTTATGCAAAAGCCTTGTGAGGGACATTGGTCTGCTGCAAAAAGAGTTCTAAAGTACTTGAAGGGAACCCAAGAATTTGGACTCAAGTATACACAGGTGGGCGACTTCAGGTTGATTGGATACTTTGATTCAGAGTTCGATGGAGACACAAACAGTGGGGTATCTACTTCAGGTTATGTTATGAGTCTTGGATCAGGAGCTGTCTCATGGGGATCACGCAAACAATCAGCTCAAGCAGATTCCACAACAGAAGCAGAATATGTAGCAGCAGCTGAGGCAACAAAAGAAATTGTGTGGCTCAGGAAAATTCTGGAAGATTTGTAGGTAAAACAAGTACATTCAACTCCACTCATGATTGATAACACCTCTGCAATAAATTTGGCCAAGAACCCAAAGTTCCATGATCGAATGAAGCACATCAATACAAAATACCATCTCATTCGACATCATGTTGAGGCCAAGACAATCCATCTACGCTATTGTTCCACTAATGACTAGATTGCAGATATCTTCACCAAAGCGCTTGGAAGAGAAAAGTTTGAAAGATTCAGAACGATGCTTGGACTGACTAACATTCCTTCAGATTAAGGGGGGAATGTTGACACCTAATCATTGGGATTGGGTGAAGACTTGTAAATAATGTAAATAGTAAATAATGCAAAATAAAGAGCCACGGGAGATGAAGCCCAAGAGTCACTCCCTCATGTATATAACCATGAGTAATCTTAATAAATAAACACAATTCGTTTTGGAGGAGTTACTTGTTGGCCTGGCAGGAATTAATATTAATTATGTAAGTGAAAGGTCAAAAGGCATGACCAATCAACTCTTGTGACCACTCAATGCCTATTTAGGCACACCGTCTGAGGGAATGTAAACCACCATTTATATTATTATATCAATACAATTACTTACCTACTCTACAACACAAAATCTACAAACAAACATTCTATTTCCGTAATGATTTTATGCACCAATATATCTCATTCATCTCTCTGTTAGTCATATTCTCTGTATTGGATAGCCAACAAGGCATCCAAAGATTGTATTCAGAAAACTACTGCTTAATAATACAAACCCTCAACTGTTGCACCAGTTTTCCCGCATTGGGTTTTTCCGGGGACATTTGTCCAAAAATAACAATGTCATGTGTTGTGTATTTCTTTCTTGCTCAGTTTCTTGTTTTTGCATATAATTTTAATTGGTGAAGGCTGCAATGTATTAGTTTCGATATTTGCTGTAAGATGCAGTAAATAATTTGTTCAATAATTAACAAATAGAAGAAACTTAATCAGTTGCTACAATAGAAATTTGGGTGTTCCAAATTTTCACATGTTATCAGAGCTGCAGATGAAGCAAGACAGTGTTGATTTGTGGTAGCATCGGATGTGCTCTGAGCTTCAAATTTTGTAGGGAGGCTTGGGCACATGCATTCCAAAGAACCCAGAAACCGTTTTGGGAAATTCCACCCATAGACGATTATATTAAAATAATTAATATTTTTGATGGAGTTCCTAAGTCTAAACTTTGGAAAATTAAAATATTAATGGGTATTAATCTAATTGTGGGTGAATCTTCTAATTAAAGATGAAGATCAAGTCAAAATGATCTAAGCCTTTGATTAGGAGTTAATCTAGGCCATTGGTTGTCCAACAGGAACATATAAGAAGGGGCTTGAGGGTCATTTGGAAAATACACCGAGAGATAAAGAGATCGAATTACTGAAGTGAGATGTTCTCATGAGGAAATTCTGATCAAAGAGATCTTTTGCAGTAGAGGGGCAGGGGCAGTGATCCGAAGGAAGATTTCCAGATCCGGAGAGGCAGTAGCAAGAGGTTGAGTTATTCCCAATGCAGGAACTCGCTAGTGCAGGAACTTGTGAGTGCAGGAACGCGAGAATGCAGGAACTCGCGAGTGCCGGAACGCGCAAGTGCAGTAACATGAGTGCAGGCAACATGAGTGCTGGGGTTGCTTAGGGAATATCTCTGCCAGATTTTCTTGTTGTTTGGATTGCCAGTTGGACATCCATAGATGTACTCAGATTTCACTGCTGCATAATAAAATAAAACCCTCATCGCTGCACCGACTTTCCCAAGTTGGGTTTTTTCGGGGACATTTGTCCAAAAATAACGGTGTCCTATGTGTTTGTATTTCCTTGCTCAGTTTCTATGTTTCATAATCATATTTAATTTGGTGTAGGCTTCTTCAGTAATTTACTTCAATGTTTCAAGAAGAAATCTGAAATAAGTTTGTAATGTAATTTACGATTTAGGTGAAGTAGATTCAGTTGGTTGTAGTAGGATTCCTGAGATTGTTAGATCTAGGATTTTTCACATGGTATCAGAGCTGTTGATGTGAAACAGGAAGAGAAAATCTAGCACTTAAGCAAGGGCCACCTTGCTGCAGCAAGCAACAGTTTGAATCCCTTGAGGAATTGCGCAGTTCTAGCCAGGAGGGCTATATTTTTGTGGGTGTCTCTCTCTGAGTGAGCTGATAGAGAGGTAAGACTGTCGGATCGAGAATTTGCCAAGGCAGAGGGAACCACGCAGAGCATCAACACAGAGCTAGAGGGACGTAGTTTTTTGCAAGCTGAGTGCTGGGCAGAAAAGCTGTCGGAAGAAGGAAGCAGATCGCATAGTGAGGGAATACTTCCTCAGTGATTTCTTGCCGAGGAAATCAATATTTCTCATTTGTTGAGCAACAGAGGAGAAACAGACTTACCAGCTCCATCAGGGAGTGCGTAAGCCAGCCTAGAAGCTATGCAGTAAGGAGAAAGAGGGAGCTGTTCAACAATTTTCAGAGGATATGGCAATCAGTGGCTTGAGGGATCAGGACAGGTTGGACAGAGCTTCCAACTACGTCATCTGGAAGGCTAGAATGTCCTTCCTTCTAGATGAGCATGCCCACAAGATGTATGTTGATAGTGTGGTAGCTGTCCCTGCGAATATAGATCCGCTGAAGAAGTACATAGCTGAAATGGCAAAGGCCAAGAGGATGATCCTGGATGGAGTCAAGGATCACATGGTGTGCCATGTTGCTAGTAGAGCAACTACGAAGGAGATGTGGGAAGCTTTGGCCACATTGTATCAGGGATCTTCTGAGCAGCGAAAGATGTACTTGGAACAAAAGTTGAGATGTGCGCAGATGCAGAAGGGAGAACGTGTGGATCCATTCCTCACGAAGCTGAAAGAGACTCGTGATAAGTTGTTGGCTATGAAACATACACCTCAGGATTTGGAATTGGTGAGACTGGCCCTAAATTCTGTCTCGGATGAGTGGCAAGTCTTTGTCCAGAGTATCCTAGGGAGAGGAGCATTGCCTAATTAGGATGAGATGCGGCCAACTCTAAAACAAGAAGAGCTGAGGAGAGACCTGGTCAAGGTCAAACTTAACGGAAGCAACAACAACAATGTGTTGAAGCCTTGTAAGTAGAGGAGGAGGATAATGCAACCCTTGCATCGAAGGGTAGCAGGGGCAACAAAGACGAAAGAAGGAAGTCTCCAAGGTGAAGTGTTTCAGATGTGGCGAGATGGGCCACTATGCATCCCAGTGTCCCTTGAAGAAAAAGGACAAGGATGAGAATCACGATTCTAAGGTTGTAGCTGCAAAGATCGAACAGGAGGAGGAGTTCGCCATGATAACCAAGGTACCTCCAGGAGGGAGGTGGGTTGATATAGAACTGTAGTTCGATAGAGCTACAGATGGGTAGGATACTTGAGGAGTCCACCTCTTGGATCATCACCTTGCTATGGCAGCCTATGATCAGTAGTAGCGGGATGGAGGATTTTTCCGTTGGTGTCATGGAGTGTTGGAGTGACAGATGCAGTAGTTAGCAGCGCCAGAACTTGAGCAACGCAGAGCAGAGAGGCAACAGTGCATGGAGGCATAGTGCAGAGCTTCAGCAGCGCAGTGGCTTCAAAAGACAACATGGGACTAGCAGCAGTCAGGATTTCAGCACCGAGGTGTATCCACGGGATACTTATCTAGTTTTGGGTGTTTTCAGTTACTTCTCTCTGCAACTGAGTTGCAGTACGGATGCAGTGTTAGCAGTGGCAGTTCTACCAGCATAGCAAATGCAACATTTGAGAGGAAGCTATAGTACATATGTAGCATTGGCAGTGGCAGTGCCAAAGGCAGCAGTACAATAGCAACAATGCACTAGTTGGTGGACATCATGTTGGACATCAACAATGCAGAGGAGGATGCTTTAGAGTCAAAGCAGTATGCAGTAGCAGTATATTGCTAGAGCACATTCCTCGCTAAGAGGGAGTGTTGATTTGGGGTAGCATCGGATGTGCTCTAAGCTTCAAATTTTGCAGGGAAGCTTGGGCACATGTATTCCAAAGAACCCAAAAACCGTTTTAGGAAATTCCACCCAGAGACGATTATATTAAAATAATTAATATTTTTAATGGAGTTCCTAAGTCTAAACTTAGGAAAATTAAAATATTAATGGGTATTAATCTAATTGTGGGTGAATCTTTTAGATAAAGACGGAGATCAAGTTAAAATGATCTAAGCCTTTGATTAGGAGTTAATCTAGGCCGTTGGTTGTATAATAAGAAGATATAAGAAGGGGCTTGAGGGTCATTTGGAAAATACACCGAGAGATTAAGAGATCGAATTTCTGAAGTGATAAGTTCTCAAGAGGAAATTTTTGACCGAAGAGATCTTTTGTAGTAGAGGGGCAGGGACAATGATCAGGAGCAAGATTTCTAGATCCGTAGAGGCAATAGCAAGAGGCTGAGTTATTCCTAGTGCAGGAATTCGCGAGTGTAGGAACGCGCAAGTGCAGGAATGCGAGTGCATTCAACACGAGTGCTAGGGTTGCTTAGGGAATATCTCTGCCAGATTTTCTTGCTGTTTGGATTGCCAATTGGGCATCCATAGATGTACTCAGATTTCACCGCTGCATAATAAAATAAAGCCCTTACTGTTGCACCGGTTTTCCCAATTTGGGTTTTTCCGGGCACATTTGTCCAACAATAATGGTGTCTTATGTGTTTGTATTTCCTTGCTTAGTTTCTATGTTTCATAATCATATTTAATTTGGTGTAGGCTTCTTCAGTAATTTACTTCAATGTTTCAAGAAGAAATCTGAGATAAGTTTGTAATGTAATTTACGATCTAAGTGAAGTAGATTCAATTGGTTGCAGTAGGATTTCTGAGACTGTTAGATCTAGGAATTTTCACAGAGAGCAGAGCCAGAAAATCCCAAAGCTGAATAGGAGGAGGGAAGTCGAAGTGTAGCATAGGCAGCAAGTCGAATCCCCAGAGGGATTGCGCAGTCCAAGCCAGGAGGGCAAAATTTTCGTGGAAGATCTCTCTCTGAGTGAGTCGACAGAGAGGTAAGATTTCCAAATTGAGATTTGTCAGTGACAGAGGGAGCAGCACAGCAGAAACTTCAACACAAAGCAGTTTCTAATGAGACATAGTTTTCTGTAGTAGTTGCTGGGGTAGAAAAACGTCAGAAGAGAGGAGACACTACCTTGAGGGAATTCTTCCTCAGAGGACTTCCAACCAAGAAGTCTGAATTCTCATTTGTTGAGCAGCAACAAGGAGCAACATATCTACTAACTCCAGTAGGGAGTGCGTAGGCCAGCCCAGCGGTAGCGCAGAGGAGAGAGGAGGCAGTTCAACATTTCGATGGCAAACATGGCAGTTATTGGGTTGCGAGATCAGGATTGGTTGGAAGGTGCATCCAATTATGTGATCTGGAAGGCAAGGATCTCATGTCTTCTGGATGAACATGATCTCAAAATCTATGTCGACAGTGTGGTAGCTGTACCCGTGGATTCAGATCCGCTCAAAAAGTACAAGGTTGAAATGGCAATGGCCAAACGATTGATCCTCGACGGAGTGAGAGATCACGTAGTATGTCACATTGCTGGCAAAGATACTGCTCGACAGATGTGGGAAGCATTGGCCACGCTATACGAAAGATCTTCTGAGCAACGAAAGATGTACTTGGAGCAAAAGATGAGATCCACGCAGATGCAGAAGGGGGAACACATTGACTTGTTCCTTCCAAAGCTTCAGGAAATCTGAGACTCGTTGGCAACTATGGGGTCAACACCTTAGCCTAGCGAAATGGTGAGGCTGGCCCTGAACTTAGTCTCAAAAGAATGGAAAGTGTTTGTCTAGAGTATCCTGGGCAGAGAGAGATTGCTGGATTGGGAAGGAATGTGGGCCGCTCTTCAATAGGAAGAGATGAGGAGAGAATTTGTCAAGTGCAAACTTGATAGCAGCATCAGCAGTGGGACGAAGCCAAAAGAGGAGGAAGAGAATGCGGCCCTTGCATCTAAGGGACAGCAGGAGCAACAAAAGAAGAAGAAAGATGTTTCGAAGATCAACTGATTCCAGTGTGGTGAACTTGGTCACTACGCTACGTAGTGTCCTCTCAAGAAGAAGGACAAGGACGAGAAGCATGATCTGAAGGCTGCATCTACAAAGATCGAAGAGGAGGAGTTTGCCATGGGTACCCAGATACCTCCAGGGGAGAGGTGGGGTGATCTAGAACTATAGTTTGAAAAAACTACACATGGGCAACATCCTTGAGGAGTCCACCTCTTGGATCAATACCTTGCTATGGGAGCCCAGATCAGAAGTAGTAGGATGGACCAGTGTCAGTTGGTGCAGAGGAGTGACAGTTGCAGTAGCTAGGAGAGCTAGAAACTGCACAGCACAGAGCAGATTTGGCAGCAGTGCAGAGTCAACAGCAGCGCAGAGGCTTCAGAGGGTTAGCGCAAAGACTAGCAGCAGTCAGAACTCCAGCAACAGATGCATCATGCTGAACACCTGTTCAGTAATTTTGGATGCTTTTCCGTTGCTGATGCAGTAGCAGAAACAATTGGAGAAGGTTGCAATGCAGATGCAGTATTGGCAGTGGCAGTGGCAGCAGCAGCACAGATGCAGAACTTATGAGAGTTGCAGTACATATGCAATGTTGGCAGTGGCAGGGTCAACAACAATACATATGCAACATTTGCGCAGTACTTGGCGGGCAATGATGTCAGAGATCAACAACACAGAGGGAGATGTTATAGAGCAGGGTGATGCTTCAGCAGGTTGCATTCCTAGAGCACATTCCTCGCTAAGAGGGAGTGTTGATTTCTGGTAGCATCGGATGTACTCTTAGCCTCATAATTTGCAGGGAGGCTAGGACACGTATTCCACAACACCTAGAAATCGTTTTGGGAAATTCCACCCGGATACAATTTTATTAAAAAATAATTAATTACTTTTAATGGGTGCTTATGTCTAAACTTAGGAAATTAAAATAATTAAAGGGTATTAATCAAACTGAGGGTGAAACATCTAGAAGAAGATGGAGATCGAGTCCAAATGATTTGAGCGATTGATTAGAATCTAATCTGGGCCGTTGATTGCTCAACTGGAGGATTATAAGAAGGACTTCGATGGGCATTTGGAAGACGCATTGGAGAGAGATCAAGAGATCGAATTTCTCAGAGATGGCAGCGTAGCAGTTGTTAGAGAGAAGATTGAAGTGATTTCTTGCAGTGAGGGGCAGGGATAGTTCCGGTTGGAGAGTTTTCCTGATCCGGGAATACATCATAGAGGAGGTAGAGAGAGATCCAGAAGACGCAGCACATAGGCCACACAGTGGGCAGTGTAAGGCCAAGTAGAGGTAGCGCAAAGGCCACGCTGGGCAGTATAAGACCAAGTAGAGGCAGTGCAGAGGCCACGCTGGGCAGTATAAGGCCAAGTAGAAGCAGTGCAAAGCTTCAGAGGGAGTTCAAATTCTAGCTAAGAGAGATGAGTTTCAATGCAAGAAGTCGGGGTGTGAGACTGGAAGGCTTGAAGTTCAAATCTCCAGACAATAAGAGATCCGAGAAGAGGTGACGTAGATCCCAGAGAGGCTGACATAGTAGCTGTGCAAAGCCAGCGTGGGGCCAACAATCCACGGCGTAGATTAGTCGTGGATCACCAGTGATAGTGTGAGGTATATCTCATTCATCTCTCTGTCAGTCAGATTCTCTGTATTGGATAGCCAACAAGGCATCCAAAGATTGTATTCAGAAAACTACTGCTTAATAATACAAACCCTTAGTTGCTGCACCAATTTTCCCGCATTGGGTTTTTTCGGGGGCATTGTCTAAAAATAACAGTGTCATGTGTCATGTATTTCTTTCTTTCTCAGTTTCTTGTTTCCGCATATAATTTTAATTGTTGAAGGCTGCGGTGTATTAGTTTCGGTATTTGCTATAGGATGCAGTAAATAATTTGTTTAGTAATTAACAAATAGAAGAAACTTAATCAGTTGTTGCAGTAGAAATTTGGGTCTTCCAAATTTTCACAAAACACAGTGGTATTTTAACTTCACAATTAAAAATTATGCAGTGGAAATAAATAGGAAAATCAACACAAGAACAAAAAATTTGTTTTTCCCAACAAATCTTCCTTCACTTTTATTAATATGGAAAATTAGGGCCATGATCCACATAGAAATACACAGGATTTACAACAATTGATTGAACTTGGAAATGACCCACTGTATTTTTAGTCCAAGGAAAATTGGCCTCTGGAAATCGACTGCTTGGAGAATTACTTGGCCTTGGAAAAGCCTCAACTTGTACTTGCAAGTCTCGGCCTCCTCTTAGTTGCATAGTTGTGCTGTGGAATTCTCGACCCCTCTATCAAAACTTGGCCTCCAAGTCTCATTCCACTAGAAAACTCGACCGCTCCTCGCGCGACTAGCTAGAACTTAGCATCCCTCTCACACTGTATGCCCGCTCAAAATCTCGACCTCACTCTGCAAGTCTTGTTCCCCTCTCTTAGCATTCTTGGCCTCCACAATTTCTCCTTTTGAAAAACCCTTACCACACACTTTATTCTTCTTTTCAGTTACCGAGCCTCTCACTCCTTGAGAAAATCGCTTCCTCAATCACAATGTGTCTTCACCTCTCCCTTAGGCTTATTTTATAATTTCATATTGAGCTAAATCTGTTGAGTATGTTGCCATTGATGTCAAAGTGGGTGCATGATATCGTCATTGATGTTCTCGGTATGTTGTTATGCATGGATGTGATGATGCATTGATGAAACCCTAAGTATAGGGTTTGGATCCCTTGGAAGATGATCTTTCCTCGCACTTGTCGAAGATTTTGAAGAAGCAAACCAATGAATGTGCTTTGGAGACCATCTTTGTTAGATTCTCCTCGTCATGCTGATTTTGATGGCATGTGGCTCGTCATGAGGATTCTCACAGTTTGAGAGATATGCATGCTCAAAGATGAAGCACCCATCATGTGGTCAAAAACCCCAAATTATGTGACATGGCAATTATTATTGGTTCATGGGCTTAGAAGAAAATTATTAAACAAATGTTGAGATTTAAATTTCAAAAGACGGCCTAAGGTTATATAGGTTTTGGGCTTTAGAAAGACTTGAATTTTAAATTCAAGTTAGCCCTCCGAATTCATGTTGGCCTCATGATTTTTGGCTCCAATAAAATTAAAATTAAAATCTTATTTTCCTTCCAATTTATTCATGTCGGCTCCATGGAACCCCTCCTCAACCTCTATATAAGGGAGTCTTTTAGCCTTCATTTTACATTGAAGATCAAGCTCAAAAATGATATATCTTCTGTGGTCTTGTGGAGAAACGAAGGGGCATGATCTGAAGAAGGTATGTTGGGTTAATTATTTTATCTAAAGGATATTCGCTTGGGTTATGGTCCCAAAAAGGAATTCCTTGGTTTTTTTTTTTTAAGTTCTTTTTGCAGGAGGTCCGCATACTGTACACGGGTTAATTCTTCCTTCAAAAATCTGCAAATCTGGAGCAGTGAATTGTGCCCAAGAGCTTCGCTACAAATGTAATTTTTAGCCCTCTGCTAGGGCAAGCTTCTGAACGTGATCAGAACAGTTTTGGCCTGAGCATATTCTGAGTAATTCGATCTATATCCAGGGCCACTTGGGTTATAAGATTTTGCTGGATTTTTTGCAGCTCTTGGATCCATCCGATTTATCTAAAAAGCTAATCTTTATTAATGATGCAGCTCCCTTTAGGCAAGATCCTGGCATTCATTTATATGCGGTTGGACCTTTGACCTGTGCAGAGATTTTCAGACCTGTTGCAATATATTTATGACCTATAACTTAGCTTGATTTGTGCCTACATATTTCAGATCTATGACTTAGCTCGGATATGTGCCTAAGTATTTCAGACCTATGACTTAGCTCAGACCTGTGCTTAAGTATTTCAGATCTGTGAACTGTGGCATAAGGATAGCAGTTCAGACCCGTGGCAGAGAAGCTCTGAACTGTGACAAGTTCGGACTTGTATGAGGAGACAAACCAGTGTGTGGACAACTCAGATCTGCCTATTCTTGAGGAGACACAAAGTTCTTTGCAGAAACTAGGAGCAGACTCTTGGACCAGCAGATCTTGAAGAATACATTCGAGCAGCTCCAGGACTGACATATATCACTTTAAGCCTCATTCTGCGCCATGAAACTGGACCTTCAAGCAAAGCCTAAGTGTGTTTGTGCGAATCCTTTTAGTTTCATTTGAGAACTGCATTTTCATATGGTGTATAGGCCAAATTTTGTTTGATCTGAAATGGCGATCTAGCTCCAGTTAATTTCGGCCTTCAAAGCAGTGATATAAAGCTACAGACCTATTCTATGTCAGCACTGCCCATATGCTCATTTGTAACATTGTCTGGCATATTTGCATAATTCAGTGATTGCGACCTTGTATTACATTGTGCATCTATACTGAAGGAAACTCAATTGTTAAGGTCTTGAAGCCTATAACACTTGTGCTCCAGAAGTTGCTCCATCGTACCTGAAATACAAGTATGCTAAGGTTGAGAAAGGGTTTGATCACTAGTCTAAAGGTTTCAAGGCACTTCTGAAATACATCTTGAAATTCACTAGGTCCATCTTCCTCTTGCTGACAAATCTGTGCCCTAAACAAGAGCAGTAAACTCTACACAGTTCCAGAACTTGCAAATACCTAGGTTTTTGCAGAAGATATAATACAGTGATCTAGGAGCAGCATTTCAGGACATCAACAACTAAGAAGTTTGCAGACCTTGTGTAGCTGTTTTGCAAAAGATGTATCACATATGGCGGGTGCAATCATAATAGAAGTTGACACTTCCAGATTCTAGAGACAGAGGCTAATCTTCAAAGGAAAAACCTTAAGTTGATACAGGGTTCACATCTTAATGCAAGTACTGAAGCTCAGATTGTTTGTGAGTATTCACTGTGCTTGAAGACTGTTCAAAGTCATCATCATGTAAGGCAAATACATTAAATCATTTCCTGTTGAATATGTTCATTATAAGGGTATCACTGTCATATTAATGTGCATGTTAAGAAATCTGGCTTTAGCAGTAAGAGTGATATTGTCACATGACTATTGTCGCAGTTGAGTGATTCTGAGATTACAGTGCAATGCATTATCCTTATCAGTCTACAGCAGTTAAAGGAGTTTGGAAGAAAGGGTTCTCATCAGCAAGAAGGTACCAGTGTATGTGGAGCAGAACACCAAGCAAACTATGATGCATTAGACACCAACCTGTGTGCATGACTTGGTAGACTGTATGGCTACTATGAAAAGGAGCTAGGGTTTTGTTAATGAAGAATGTTGTAACAATATACTACAGAATTGCATTGCAGAGATAGATTTCATTGTTGTTGCCAGTTATTCTGTTCAAGCACAGGCCTATATGTTTGATGTATAATGCCAGGGTTGAACAGTGAGAGTGTTGATTTTGTTGAGCTAGTGTTTCAACTGCAGCTTTTGTACTAACAGTCAGAGGTTGGGCAGAGGCATCACATCGGCGTTTGATTGCAGGCAGTTGTGGAGTGAGTGGTAGCAGTGAAGTGCAGCAAAAGTGGTAGCAGACAATTGTGGAGTGACAACAGTGAAGTGTATTGCAGTAGCTGTGGCAACAGTGAAGTGTATTGCAGCAGCTGTGGCAACAGTGAAGTGTATTGCAACAGCAGTGGCAGCGTCCAATTGTGGAGTGACAGTAGTGAAGTGTATTGAAGTAGCAGTGGTTGATTGGTTGATTGTAAGGGAGACTGAAGACTCCTATAAACCTGTGTCTGTAAACATCTTTAGACTTAGGAGTGTTTTACTTCATTCCAGTTGATTGCTGGTAAACTTGTATGTAACCATACATAACAAAGCTTTGTTGAGAGAAAATCTTCTGTGCACTGTTTATGTGATTTGATGATGTTTCATGTTTTGTTTTGATGCTCTGAATGTTTAAAAGAATCTAACCAATTGTGTAAAAAGGGTAAAATATTGATTCACCGCCCCTCTCAGTGTTTCCAACAATTGGTATCAGAGTAGGTCCTTTTTTGGAAGTTTAACTGCTTGAAGGCAAATCCGTGGCATCTGAGATGGGGAAGTCAAAGGAGAATGCTAGCAGTTATGAAGAAGTTGCATCTCTCAAACTCCAAATTTAGAAGGCTGAAAATGGAGAGATGATGAGGAGTTTGTATAACAGTCTTAGTTCAGAATTCAAAGATCTAAAGAAATACAATGAGCAGAAGGATGCTAAATATGAATGGGCTCTTGATGAAATAAACAGGTTAAGAAGTGAAATTGAAATGCAAAAGGAGCAGATGAAAACACTAGAAAAGGATCATGAACTTGATGAAGCAAAGAAGGAAGTGGATCATCTCAAAAGCATGTTGCAAGAGGCAAACAATAAAGAAAGCACCTTGACAAGCCAACTCAAGGAAAGACCAAATAAATGGAACAAGCATGATAAAGAACTTGGCAAGCAAATCACCTCCTTGAAGAGGGAACTTGAAGAAGCCAAAAGGATTAAGGAAGTCTTAAGAAGTCATATGAAGCAAAAGGAAGAAGATTGCATGAAATGTGAACAGAAAATTGTCACTCTGAGAGCAGAAGTAGACAAGCTCAACCAAAGATTGAGGAGTTCGCAGGTCTTGGATGACATTCTCAATTGCCAAAGATCACCACTTATCAAGACTGGTCTTGGGTATGTTGGTGAGTCCTCATGCTGTAAGGATGAAAACTCCAAAGATGAAGAGAAGTCACGTGACGGTGATGGAGAGAAGCCTCATTCCAAAGATGAAGAGAAGCTCAAAGTCTCAAAGTCAAAGTTTTGCACAAGTCAACCAACACCGAAAGCTGGAAAATAAATTCCTCAAGGATCCTCATGGTTTGACTCTTGAGAGATATGCATGCTCAAAGATGAAGCACCCATTATGTGGTCAAGAACCCCAAATTAGGTTACATGGCAACTTATTATTGGTTCATGGGCTTAGAAGAAAATTATTAAATTAATGTTGAGATTTAGATTTCAAAAGGTGGCCTAAGGTTATCTAGGTTTTTGGCTCTAAAAGGATTTGAATTTTAAATTCAAATTAGCAGACCTATAGTGTGACCGCAGAGCTCGCCTCAGGTTGCTGAGCAGAAGAGCGAAGTGATTGGGCAGAGAGGAGGGTTATGACAAGAGAACAAGAAGAGGGTTTCCAAGTGGAAGAGAGTGCCGAAGTGGATGAGAAAGGAAGGTCTGTCCTAGGGTTTAGGACAGCAGATCGAATGCCCTAGTTAAGGCTGCTTCCTGTGCACAAAATCACCCTAAAGATCTGTCCCTTAAGTCTGGTATTGTGCAGGTGTACAGGTAGTACAAGAGGCTGCAACAGCAGTAGTAGAAGGACAAAGTGTCGGGCTGATTTTGCAAGGGATGGAAGTAATGGTCGGGGGTCGTTCTTTAGTGTACTGAACAACAGTTTGAATCAGCCTAAGAACAGTGACTTGGAGGGGTGTCAGTGGCTGGTTTGGTGATCCCTAGAACATTAAAAGGAAGATTTGTCACTGTGTGTAGGCAGATCTGAAAATCCTAAGGATTGGCTCTTTGAAGGAGCAAAGGAGAAATCAAGTGGGCTAGTTGATAAGTCCTAGTTCATTGAGTTGCAGAGATCATCTTTAGTGATAAGATGGCAGCCTCCAATGCCCTAAGATCTGTCATCTTTGGAGCAATAGTGTGGCAGAAGTGGGTAGTGTGTCAAAGTCCCTATGTGCTGGTATCTTTGAAGGAAAAAAGTGCAGCTATAGGGCAGATTTCATTGATAGTGGCAGATTGTTGAGCTGCAGATTGGAAGGCAATGGATCACTAGACGTGTCCAATGTACGTGGACTGAAAGGGCTGTGTGTGGCCACCATCAGCAAGTAGGTGAAGTGTGCTTTGTTCAGGGCAGATTGTATTGGGCCAAAGTTCTGTGACCTAAAGGAGCAGTGTTCATTGATAGTGGCAGATTGTTGAGCTGCAGATTGGAAGGCAATGGATCACTAGACGTGTTCAAGCCTCAAGGTACATGGACTGAAAGGGCTGTGCGTGGCCACCATCAGCAAGTAGGTGAAGTGTGCTTTGTTCAGGGCAGATTGGTGGTCATAGTTGTTGACACCAAGCCTTAGTTGTGCCCTTGTATCAGGGTTGTATGTAAGGGCCATGATCCTGGTACAAGAGCCCTCGGACTGTTGTATTAAAGATAGTAATATAACATGTAGTGGGTTAAAAAATTTAAAATTGTCATGTGCACTAGTTGATTCACTGATGTTTGTAATTCCACTGTGCAAAGTAGAAGTGTTGTGGCATTTGGGTGTGTTTGTGTTCGAAATTTTAAACTCAAACCAGATTCTTGAGTGCCGTGGAAAAATCAACACAAACCAGGTCTGAAAATGCACAGACAAAGGGCCTACTTAATGCTGGTTATGGTTCTGTGAAACTTATCTTAAATATTCCTGCAGTTTGGGTGGGTAAAGATAATGATTAGATGCTGGTTCATGCTGATCTTGATGTCAAAACTCTGCTAAATGGGTATGATCTTGCTGAAAGGAAGCCCTGCAAATGCAAATTTTGACCCTAGCATTTCAATCATAGGACTATCTAGTATCAACAAGTTGATATTTTTTTTGATTACCTTAAAACAAATTGGAACATAGTTTTTTCTATTTATTTTGTTACCTCATGAATACTACGTAGATACTTAAAAACTTGGTCTGTAAAGTAAATTTGATCACAGAAGCTAATGTTAGAAACTGGTAAATTGATTCCAATGTAGAAAGTATGTAAAAAGTTTTCTCACCTAAGTGAAACAATCCAAAGGTGACTTAAAACGGGGCTGGCTGTGCAGTGAGAAATCTTGCCAATAACATAATAATTCATTTAATTTTTAATGTAAAAGGCATAATTAATGTTTACCAGATATTGCTTAAAATCTAATAAGCGTCAAGACTTAGTCATGCATTTTAAAAAACATAATCTACTTACATTGTAATTAGAAAACAACTAAATAACTGACCTTTTTTTCTTCAGCTACTGCTCATTGCTACTTTGATTACCCCTTCCTGAGTTTAAGCATTTCTCTGCAGACATTTTTGGTGTGGCAACTCATTTTATCAGTCCTGATTTTAGGAAGACGCTACGCTGTGAATCAGATATTTGGCTGCTTACTTGTAGCTGCAGGCGTTGTCATGGCTATTTCAAGGTACCATCTTCATTTATTGTTTATCTTCAACTGAATCCGCTAATATATCTGATCTCACCTTGTTTTATGTAGTAGAATTTATGGTTATTTACATACCGTTTGTGACCACCTTGGTCATCATTGCAAGGTTTTTTAATAGTCCATACTGTTGGTATTTTTCCTTTATAAAGATGCATTCCATTGTTCATGTAATCTTCTGTTTGACCTTTATTAATATGAAGTCAAATAGTCATCTTAATGTTGGTTTTTTGAGGGAAGATCATAGGACAAAGAGACGTTGAGCAAAAAGTAAAAGCATTATCCAAAGGGACCTGCATTTTCAGAAGCATATACTAAATCTGATAATAATAGAAATCCATTCTGTTTAGGTGATCTTCTAGGACATATTAGGGTAGGACAAGTAGTTAAACAAATCTATTTGTTTGTGCGTGGATTGACAAAAGTAATGTTCCGAATTGAACTTTTCTGTTGAACACATGTGACCAGCATGTTCAGAGAAGGAATTAAGAACTGGTACATGGTAGATTTTCACTATTTATAAAGGAGGGAAGACTTGCATTGATTAATGAAGATTGGTTGGGTAAACCAGGAGAAGGTTGAGCCTCTTCTCTTTGAGTTTTTTTTTTGGTTGTAAATAAGCTTGGGGCTTCCTTTAAATTAGAAATGGAAAAACATACTTACATAAAGGGAAAAGGGTTCCAGGTAAGGTGTTGTTACTCCTCATGTCAGCAGGGGCACATACAGATTCTTGCAGCATATTTCACCACCATTGTAAACCCAAGGTCACAAGTCAAAAGCCTTGTAACAACCATATGAGGCCCTGTATTAGGTGTCCTAGACCTTGTTTGGTTGGACAATGGCTGGTCTCTTTGGGTTTATCTCTAGCTCCTTTCGTTCCGGATAGGATTGGAGGGCCTTGGACTCATTGGTTCTAGGGGAGCTTGCTTTTTGTAGGAAGATCACTAATGTATGGGCCAGTCCATCCTGTGTCAAGTGCACCTATGTTTTACCACACGGTTATGTGTTTATTGTGTCTGTATGTGGCCTTGGCCTTGGTGCAGTATCCTTCAAACAATTGTCATACATGGCAGTCTCACAAAGTCAACTTTTCACATTTCCTAAAGTAGTATATGCTTCCCAATGCAAGTGGTCTCGTAAGTCAAAAAGTTAGCTTGCTCCCATATTGTTAAGCTTGATGAGAGGATGATATGCTACATAAAAGTTTTCTAATCAATGAAGGTAGTAGCAAGTTACAGTTTGTTAAAGCTGGTCAACGGGTACAGTAGGTGTGCAGATGGCATAACAAGGGTATATCTTGACAAAATTTGACATACAATATGTCAAAATTGGTCTACAGAAGAAGGGGAACAAAACCTACATTTTAATTTTTCCAAATTCTCAAATGCATTAGACATCCATCAAGGGGGTATGATGATGTGGCAGAGGTAGTGATGATGTAGCAACACAGGGCATAATTTGGTCAAATGAAGCAAGACCCAGATGAAATCAGGATGAGTTACGACAAACCCAGTGGAAAAATTAGCAAATTCATCAAGGCATTAGAGATCTCAAGCATGGGTGGTGAAGTCGATTTACTACTAGTTGTTTAAGTCAAGAGGTAGCTGCTACAGCTAGAGATTCAAACTATTCGTTATGGTGATCAATGGAACGTTGGGGCATAATTGGACCATTCTCCAACTTTTGGACCATAAACGAAGGGAACGTTGGACCTCCAAAGGAATCTTAAGTAAATTCGACCCCTTAGTGGGCAAACTCATGAATGTATTGTAATGTTTTAATAAAAATTATTGAGTCTCCAACATGTGGATGACTAGTAAAGATTATTTTAGAGAGTCCGATGAGCTGTTATCTAGCTGTTAGAAAAGTTTTATAAAAGGCTAGCCTCCCCTTTAGAGTTGTTGTTGTTGTCTTGTGAGATCAATTCCATTAATAAAAGAACTTCATTTGCATGTCTTGGTTGGCTCTTACTATCTTTTCTTTTCTTTTTCTATTGTAGTATTCAGTTTAATCTAATAAATTTTCCAATTAGTAAGATCACACAAAATCTAGAAGATTGAGCCATTGAGGGGCTACATAGCCACATGGAGGGGGGAAAATAGGGAGAAATCCCTCTTTGTCTTTTTAGTGTAGGTGGGTCGTTCTAACGAGGATTGAACTATTCCAAGAGGGAGCTTCAATTGGAAAGGGAGCTTGCATTTCACTGCATACTTGAATCGAAGGCTGGAGAATGCCACGCTAGGGGCTGCTTCTAGTTGGGTCTTGTTATTGCAACACCTAGTAGGCCTAGTGCAAATCCACACTAGGCAACCCAAGTCTTACAACAACGAAGAGATTAGCCAACACTATCACATCAGTGGTCCCTTTCTAGCTATTTAGTGGTGGATGTTATCTCCACAAGGGAGGCTTGCCGAACGATATCATTTAACAAGATCTTCAATAAATAAGGGCTTAAGGGTGCTAAAGGTCTAATGGTTAGGGAGGAAAGTACCAGCAAGGTTTTGATCGTTGTGATAAGAGGTAGAAGCAATCAAACACACTTGCTGCCAACCCCAATGGACTAGAAGAGGGTTGTTTTAAAGTAGTGTTTTTATAATATATAGGTTTAAAGCATGTAATATCATATAACAACCAAGAAATAACTTCTAAGGGATATATTGAATAAAGTATCAAAGGCTATGAAGAGACAAGCCAAGGAAAAGCAAATTTTTATGGTCTTTAATGGTTTTATACGTGTAAAATACCAGTAGCATCCTAGACGTCAACCCTAATTTGGGGATAAAAATGTAATTAATGCTAGATTTTTCCTTTTCGATTTATTAAATACAATTTTTATCAATAAAACAATGACATATAGTTGCAAAAATTACCATAAGATGCAAAATAAAACCAAACCCAAACCTGGCTACCAAGAAGTTAGGAAAAGAAACAAGATTTTTAGATGATCACCACTACTAGACTAGTGCCTTTTCTCAATTGGGAAATAGAGTCAATTAGGCAAAGTCTATGATATAGGGCCTTGGATGAAGAGGGTGGAATATCAAAATTCTTCTCTTAGAAACCCTAGTGACTTCTTTATGTGGGAGATTTAAGGTCAAATGATGCATGCACCAAGTTCCTTTGATCGATTCTTGAAAGACAAATTTTACATACCATAAAGAATCAATATTTCAAGAAAGATATTGCAATTTTTAATATGGCACAAATAGAAAGCCTAATTTTCGAACAATATCCAAAATGGAAGAAAATGACAATAAATTTACAAAATTCCAACAAGAATCACTTCATTAATCCCAAACAAGTCTCTCCATGCAAAAATTTGCATCGAGACAATTTGCTCCACGAAATGTCCATTGTGTCCAAGAGAAAAATACAAGAGGACTAGTGCACACTCCTTTAGAGAGAGAAGGGTGAATGGAATGTGATGATGAGAGAATGAAAGAGACTTCCCTCTATTTATATGAGGACATCCAAGTCACTTTTCATAATTTTACAACAAAAGTCCTGAAAGTTTGCTTGGAGCATTCAATTGGGCCTAAAGGTCACAAGCCAACCTTAAGATAGCGTTAAAACATAAACAATACATTAAAATCTCCCACATGTGGGAATAAATGCTCTCTAACATGACATCATCGTTCTAGAGTGGGCAATCTCTATCAAGCAAGTGACAAAGTGGGTCCATGAGTGCTCCTCACTCCAAGGTACATTATCAAGTGCATGGGTATGTCTCCAAGTAACATCTTCTTCATCATGACATCATCGTCAAGGAGGCTCATGTTACCATCCTAGGGCATGCAGGAATGACGTGGCAACCTTTGGACCAAGCATTGACATCTAGGCATAGTGTGCTAGCCCTCTTAGACTCCTCAGTGATCTCCATCATCATCTAGGCTCTGGAATAAGGCAACATTTGTCAAACAGGTTGAAGGCTAGCTTGGGGGTGTCATAGGTCCATCCGGGCACATCATCAAATGAGCTAATACCTTGGTTTCTAGCGTTTCAACATTTGGAGGTGTAGCAAGGGGCATACAAATATGTGGGGGCTCCTCAAAACCCAACATTCATCTCAGGAGGGTGACGTTGGGGTTGCAAAGTCATATCTTTTCTCAAGAATGGGCAAGACGTCCTCTAAGCTAGGGAGGTGTAAAGCCATCCCTTAAAGGATCTCTACTACATGTGTAATGAACCACTTGAAACATACCCTCTAGATCAAGTGAGACCAACATCTTTAGGGACAAAAACCATTAAAGTATCATTGTGGACCATATTCAATGTTAAGGGCACAAAAATAGTTCACACAAACCTTGCCTTCCAAACTATTTCTAGCTCAAAATTTGTAAGGAGGTTACCACACTTATGTTAGGGATTATTATGCCATTAGCCATATTAGGTGCTTCCAACTCCCAGGGTCAAGGACATTTCATAGTTAGACACATCAATCGATAGGTGCATATGTTAAAGTTGGTAATGGAATGGGAAAGACTTCAAGGAAGATGGCCATAGCCATTGTACTAGCTGAAGGAGGTCCAACATCTCTAAGTGCTATAATGAGAAGAGGGAGCAATCGTGGAGGCATGAGTTACCCCTTTTCTCGACTTGCTTGTTCCATCCCCTTGTTGCGCCTTTTACTTAAATGATTTATCTTTCTTTCTTGTATAACTTAGGAGATCCAACTTGCTTTATGCTTTTCCAATACGGCTTAAAGATGTAGCAATTTATCACTCATTGGGGTTGGGACATTCAAGAGTTCCTTTTAGTAGAGCATGAAATGACGAGGAATTGAGTGTTGGCTAATGGAGGGGTTAGAGCTCATGCTAGGATTTTTCCCATGTGCTTACTATGTCCCAACCATCTTTTGCATTCTTTTTTTCTTTATTTATGGCTTCATATGCTTTTATCTTTCTTTTGGTTGCATTTGTTGAAATATGTAACTAGGTTCGGTCTTCATAAATGTATTTGAGCCACAATGAAATGTATTTATCAAAAGAATGAAGAAAACATTATTATTATTATTATGACTTATTAAAGCATGCGTTTCATGCTTGGGTCATCATGTTTTAGGTCAAAGTCCCCATTAAGGACTCTAGGATTTATTATGAGTCATTAGAGTTATTGTCCATTTAAAGAGACCCTTCTTGGGCTTTTGAATCATGAAAAAATAATTAATATTGAGTCAAATATGTTATTTGTTCCCTCCACACCAAGTCGGCCTCAAGGAGATCAAATCGACCTCAAACTGGGTAATTCGGCCTCACCAGAAGCCTATATATTGGAGCAGTTTGAATTCATTTGGAGAAAATTCACTTTCTCAAGCAAGTTCGATATCCAGAAGAAAGAGCTGGAAAAGTGCAAGGAAGAAAGAAGGGAAGGGAAAAGAAGTGCGAAGTTGGAAAAAGAGGAAGAAAAAGGGAAAATCGAAATTTTGGGCTATCTATCTCTCTCTCGTGGATTCCTCTAGGAGATCAAAGTCTTTCTTGTTTTCTGCTGCTGCTGCTACCAGTTGCTAGGGCGAAGCTACTCCTGCAAGTTGCTGCTGCTAGGTCGAGGTTGCTGTTGGAGGATTGTCATCTGCAGAAGGAAGAAAGGGCTGACTTGGTGTGGAGGAAGTCTTTGTCTAGGTCAAGAGTCTTGGATTATCTCGTGAAACTATTGAAGGAAGAATTGTTGACTGGGTTTTCCCCTAGATAGGGTTTTTTCCCTGGCTGTCGGCCTATATCTGGTGTCTATGATCTCTTTGTGCTATGGTTTTGGTAATTGTTTGATGAACTAAAAGATATATAAAGAACATAAAGATAAGAAAATCACAAGTAATTATCTATATAAAGAAAATCTTTCTGCCTTTCTGATTTTCTAACATGGTATCAGAGTTAAGGTGAAGAAGGAAAAGGCAGTTTGAGGATCTACTGAAAGGAGTCTAAGAAACCTCAAAAGGATTGAGCAAGGGATCATATAAAGATATCTTATAAGGAAAGAAGCTTACTACCTTTAAGGACAATGTCTAACACAATAAAGGGAGAGAACAAATTAGAAGGAGCATCAAATTACAGGGCATGGAAGAAAAGAATTGATCTCATTCTTGAAAAGAACAAAGTCTTGGATTTGGTCAGAGGAAAAGTGAAGAAACCTACCGAAGGATCTAGTGATGCAGATAAAGTGAAGTATAGAGAGTCAAAAATATTGGCTATGACACTGATGGTAGAAGGTATAAAGGACAATCTTGTCCCATACATTTCCAACATAGACCATGCTCAAGAAATGTATGAAGCCTTATCAAAATTGTTCACTATCAAGAACATTGGTCAAGTAGCAAGCCTGAAGAATGAATTAAGGACCACAAAAATGACAAAAGATGACACTGTGGCTTCTTTCTTTGTAATGATAACTAGAATTAGAAATGACCTTCAAGCCATAGATGAGATTGTATCGGAAAAAGAGCTAGTGATTATTGTATTATTGGGATTGCCACCTACATGGAGTGTTTTTGCTTCAGGACTCAACAACTAGAAAGAAACTCCATCATTTGAACAATTATGGAATGTCTGCAGCCAAGAAGAGATGAGAATCTCATTAGTATCCAACAATGAATAAGAGAAAGTTTCAAATGCATACTCTGCTTATCACAAGAAAGGAAACTTCAAGAAATCGAAAGGGCCAAGAAGGAAGGTAGACATGTCCAAAATAGAATACTATCAATGTCGTAAAATGGGTCACTATAAAATTGACTATCTTGACAATCTAAAGAACAAGAAAAGGAACAGGGACCAAGCTAATATTACTAAAGAAGGATCTCCAAAGAAGAATAAAGCCAAAGAATTAGATACAAGGGACTTACACTACTAAGTCCTTTGCTCTAAGCTTTAGTTATTTCATTTTTGATTGCTAGTATTTATAGATTTAACATATTTTGGATTTTTTTTTTGATTTGTTTTTATAAGGTTATTATAGGCATTCCTCAAGCTTGGAGGGAGCCCTCACCAACTTCCAAAGATAAGTATCTTATTGCCTTTTCACTTTTAGTTTTCCTTACTTATCTAGTTTTGCTTGCATTAAATACTAATCACATTTCTATTCATATTTTCCTTGTTTAGGAAAAACTTGTTGAAGACTCAAGAATTATGGAAGGTCTCACAAGACAAAACATTAGAGTTACAAGGTTTGTTAAGAAACAAAAGGTATGCCTTAGACTATAAGTTTTGCTCTCTTCATGATAAAGGTATATTCATTTTTGATTACTGACATTATTGTGTCTAGCTCTCTTGAATCATAAAGATTCTTAATTGGGTGATTCATCATTAAATAAATCTACCCTCCTCATTTCTTTAATTATTCTTGTAGAACCCTAGAAAGGTTCTTTGTAAAAAAACCCTAACTTAAGGGTATGTTGATGATAATGTGTAAAACCCTAGCCTACTTAGGGTTATTGTTGAAGTCTAAAGAAAATGTTTGATGCTTTGATAATGTCATGTTTGGGGTTTTGGTATCGTTATGAAAACCTTAACTTGTTAGGATTGAATGGTGATGTCTGAAATCCCAAACCTTTGAAGTATTGATAAATTAGGGTTTGATGTGTTATAACCCTAGATCATTAGGGTTTGGTAGGTTGTATAAGCAAGACCCGTATAGTGTTCTAGAAATGAAATCCTAGGTATATGTGTAGTTTTCCGATCGAAACCCTAGTCTGATCAAGTTTGTTATATGTCTAACTTTAAAATATTGATATTTCGTGTCATTGGGTTTGACTAACACATGATATACTTGTGCATAATGATGAAATTCTAGAAATGTGTGTTGACATAATTGTTGATGGTCATAAGTCCTAGGGTTTGGAACTAAGCCCTAGTTGAAGTTTGATTCTCTAAGATGATAGTGTTTGTGAATTCTAGGGTTTTGTAACTAAACCTTAGTAGAATTTCAAATTTTCTAATATATGATAACAAGTGTGATAATCTGAGATCTATGAAAGATTGTTGAAACTTGAAAGTGAGTTGTGATTGGTGAAGCTTAATGGCTCATGTATGAAATCTAGGATCTTGCACTTGTCAAAATTTGGAAATCCAAATCCTATTGTAGCAACTGGAAATAATTCTCCTAATTGTTAAATTAATTTTAACAATTTATTTAGTGTTTGCTACAACAAATACTGAATCAATCACACTGCAACCTACAAAAATAAACTACAGAAGAAATAAATGCTGGAAGAAATACTAGCACACACACATAGATGACAATTATTTTTGGACCAATATTCCTGGAGAAACCCAACTTGGGAAAATCAGTGCAACAAATGAGGGTTTTATTATTATGCAACAACGAAATAATATGAGTACAACTGGATGTTGAAACTGGCAATCCTACAGAGGAATATTGGCAAGAAAATTCTAGTGAGGAATTTCCTTACTCCACAAGCAAATCCGGGCACTGACCTCAGCTCAAATTGAGCCTTCCAAATTGGCTCTGCGCAGTCACTTCTACACTTAGCTCGGAACAACTTCTTCTCAAGCTGTTTGGTCATCTGCTGTTTGGGAAAATGTCTCTCCTGGCCTTTGGAACCTCTGCCCAACTTTTGGCACTGAAACTCTGCTTCTCCCCAACAATTTCGAAATTGCCTCTAGAGGCAACTGCGCTGCACTGCGTCAGCCTCTCTGTGGCTTTTCTGCCTCTTTGCAAATGCACTCACCAAATCTGGAATCCTTCCTCCGGCTTCATTGTCCCTGCCCCTCCCTCACTGCTTCGATTCTCTGGCTCTCTCTGTGGCAACTGAACGCTGCTAGTGAAGAAATCGATCTGCTCATGAAATCGAACTTCTCCAGTGTATCCTCTCTAAGCCCTATCGACTTCTTCTTATAATCCTCTGTTGAGACTTCAACGACCAAGATTAGATCTTAATCGATGGCTAGGATTAACTTGAAGTCGATCCGTGTGAGTTTCTTGAACATTCTCACCATAACTTAATTAATTATGATTAATTAGTAATATTCCCTAAGTTTAACTTAGGAAATATTTAAAAACTGACCAATAATCTAATTAAGTCATTTCTAGGTGGAATTTCCAGAAACGATTTCTGGGTTTTGGAGATCTCATGCATTCTAGCCTCTCCACAAAATTTCAAGGCTAGAACACATCCAATGCTACAAAAACTAACACTCCCTCTTTACGAGGAATGT